>JBCFXI010000309.1:0-183822 GCA_038496175.1 Ampulex compressa
TATATATATGTATATTTATATTTATTTATTTATTTATTTACTTATATATCTTGTTATAAGGGTGTACTGAACGAGTAAGTTCTGTGAACATTTGGAATTAAAAAAAAAAATGCCTCCCAAAAGAAGAAGGGCACATTAAACGAGATCGCATATCCTCCAAAAGACGTCGCCACTAAAAACTATTGTACTTGTTCAGTTCCGATTCAACAATCAAAAATAGAAAAAAAAAAGAAAGAGAAGGAAAAAGGAGTTATTATCTTTCAGGCCGTAAGATTCGGTTTTAAAGGTCGTAATAAAGGGTACTAAAAAACATTGGTCTCACAGTTGCATTGCGGTACTCGCAAGTGGACGTTATCGGGGAGGGGGGATAGGATAATAATGTTTATTTATTGTATAAAATTATCGTATACTAGTCAAATCATTCGTAGATTTAAGGTGAAGAAACAGGGATTGAGTATCACGCAGTACATCGACCACTGGTTGCGCATGCATTCCTTGTGCAGGTGGAAAGGATAGGATATTTCCATAAACTATAATGAGCTTATAAGTGTAAAAACTATCGATACCTATGTGTACTTAGAGTAAGGATGGCTTTACAATGGTTTCTACATTTCTGTCTCTCACTCTATCTCTCTCCTTTTCTTTATTTTTTCTTTCTGTCAACGAGAATCTATACGTTGTATATCAAGTACGATTGAATATAGAAAATTGCACGAAATTTTCCCGTCCTCCTGGAAGTCAACGAGTAGCAGGTTTTGTGGAAATGAATTATATGGATAAAGGATATTGAATATTGAACAATTATTTGAAATATCGTGCAATCTTTCTATAATCTTGGACACTTGTACGGTAATCTTAAATAAGATCGCTGTATGTATATCTTATTGTCGATCGAAGAATGAGGGAGTAACGATAAATAGCCTTGCCGACGAGAATTAAAATGATCAAACTTATCGCGGATTTCCTATGTTGCGGTATAAGTAAGACGGCCTTAAAGGATTCCCAATTGTAAGACAGAAAAAAAGATTTACTGCGCTGTTAAGAGTGGGCTTTGATAAACGAAAGTGGTGAAGAAGAAAAAAAGGAGATGAAGTTTAAGAGATACCCCTTCGCAAGAGGGGAAAAAAGTAAAAGTATCGTTTTCCTTATGACGTATAGAAGATATTTTGATACCTCCAGATTAGCACAAATCAAGTGTCATTCATTACTGCTTAAATAAGATTATTTTTACTGAATGCAGCTCAAAACGATAACGACGTATATAAATTATGTGAGATATAAGAAGCTCTAAGAACTGTGTGGATGTGCGGATCACAAAAGATAAATAATAAATATATGTTTAAAACTTGTAATAAGTTCGCTGATGCTAATTTCCTAACTCTATGCGATTACCATGCTTTTTTTTTCAAAGGAATAAGCAATTTTATAATTTATTTTAATAACCGTCCTAGTGAATGGTTTTATTCTGATATTTGTTATCTATTATCGTAATGGCAGAGTTTTACATTGAAGAATTTAGTTTTAGTTTTTTTTTTTTTCTAACAAACATCTCAAGAACCAGAACCAGGGATGTCGTTCGATCGATGTTGTGCACGTAAGGTATGTCAGTGTTTGACCATATCGACATCCAGATTAGAGAGCACATTTCTCTAAAACGTCACCCACGATTCTACTACAAGTTTATTCGATGCTCGTGGTTTGTGTCATCTGAAAGTAAAGGAAAAATTGGAGCAAATGTAAAATTGGTTAATGACCCTACTGGGAGCGGAACAGAGTTTCCCTTTTTTCTACAATTCTTAATTTGTAAGTTGTAAAACAAGACTATCTTTTTCTTGCAGCATACTGTTCCATATTATAATACGGGTCAAAGGACGTATGCCGGAATTAGTACTGTCGTATAATGTTACCATATTGACGGTATTTCAGGTTACACGCAAATTGCATTAATAAATCGTGATCGTTAAATATGTTGAAGCGTACTTTCTAATTCAGTGATTCTCAATATTATAATTTATGTGATATTGGTGAAAGTGAAAATATATCACTTTGCACTAAACTATAATATTTATTAAAGTTCACGTTACATTATGATTATTTGATGATCAAGACTGAAATATAACGGACATTTTTGTTTGATCTTTTTTATATACGGTTTCCATATGGACGTACAGTGACCAGTATTATTTATTTTGGCAGTGTTGAAAATTTATGTATCAAACAATTTTCATCCCCTGACCTCATTGTATCCAATTGTTTTGCTACAATCTTGATTATTTATAACAAAACTGTATGGATTTGTAAAAAAGAAACAATCACCATTTGTTCAATATTTGACAAGCTTACATATTGCATTTTTTGATGCAGGTGTTAGCTAGGAATTTGGTCCAACATTGAGATTGACTAACATAAATTATATGTATAATGATTAATAAAAGTAACAGTTTTGTTGGAAATGGCAGATATAAATCATAATGTATAAAAGTATAGTGGAAAAAGCATATCTGACAACAGCATTCTTTTAGTTTTTTAATTTAGCAATGTCATCCACACAAGTATCAAAGGCAACTATGGAAAATAATGATGACGAACAGAAGAAAGAAATTACGTTAGGAGTCGCCAATGGTACGATATTCATCGCCAATGAGGAAGGAGATTACCGTTCGTATACATACCTTCTGATACTCCTATATATATAATAGAGACATTGCAAATTTTAATCACTGTGCAAATGTGCGTTTTATATATTACTGTGGTAGGTATTTTGAAGCAGTTAACGTTCTAAGGTTTCCAATTCGTGTAAGGCCTCACTTATATAATAATGAAGTCAATGTAGTGCCATTGTGCAAAATGCAAGCTTAAAGCATCTGTGTCACAGTACGTTACTGTTTTCAGAATGCCAGCACAGTACAGAAGTAAACGAAAAGTTCCAAAATGTCAAGGTATTGTTTTTTATAGTTAACCTAACCGAAATCTTTTAATGTCTACTGTGGTGATATATATGGAATAATGACTTTCACTTCAATCAGTATTATTTAACTTATTTTTGGGCATCCATAATTTGTAATTAATCATAGTAAATTCTTTATTGTAGAAGCTATTGGATATAGTTTAAAGCTCAGTGATCAAGATAATGGTGATTCCGAAACAAATTCTGAAGTAACCAGTGCAAAGGAATATGACCCTACTATAGATGAGAGACTACCAGAGACGGTTACATTACTCACAACGTCACAAGGCGGGAAGGTATATCTAGTGGGAACAGCACATTTCAGCGTAGAAAGTCAAAACGATGTATCAACGGTAAATTAATTTAAGTTACAATAATAACTTGTAGCATTGCATACACAATGAAAGCATCGTTAAAAGGTAATGTATTTATTATATTTATAGATAATACAGGCTGTGCAGCCTCATACAGTTGTGGTTGAACTATGCAAAGCTAGAATTGGTATATTACAACTTGACGAGGAAGTGTTATATCGTTATACCAAGAATCTAACTTTCCGTAAGTGGCTCATTAAATTATAGCATGCATTATTCTCGCTTGTAAAGTATTAGCGTGTAGTGTTCTATTTCAGTAAAAGATCCTTTATCTTGTAGAGTGTATGTTAAATTCAATAAAACAATATGGTGTTTATAATGGATTGGTGTACGTATTGATGCTAAAGACTGCAGCTCATGTTGCAAAAGAACTGGGCATGGCACCTGGTGGAGAGTTTCGGAGAGCTTTTGAAGAGGTAATTTTTGCAGCATGGATTTAAAATTTGATTTTAGATTATCAAAGGTATAAATCAAATGTTATATTTATAGGCAAAAAAGGTTCCAAATTGCACTATTCATTTGGCAGACCGTGCTATAGATATAACTATCCAACGTGCCATAAGATCTTTATCATGGTGGCAAACCTTAAAATTTTGGTGGTACTTGATGAATATACAAGGTCATATAAGTAAAGAAGAGGTAGAATTGTGTAAACAGAGAAATTTATTGGATGATATGATTGCTGAGCTGAAGGAGGAATTTCCTACAGTTGAAGAAGTATTTATCAAAGAACGAGATCTCTATCTTGCTCATTCTCTTCAATTGGCGTGTTTGCTTCAGAGTACGATAAACAAATCTGTACCGCCGAGAGTAGTAGGTGTTGTTGGCATAGGTCACACATCTGGGATTATACAAAATTGGCGCAAAATCAATACTGCTAACATACCTCCTATAATGAGGTATTGTATACATGTGTATTAACAACTTGGTTTGTCACTGATATTTAGAAATTGGTGTCGAATAATCCCAATTCTTTTTTTGCAGCATACCACCGCAGGCATTATCAACAAAAATTTTGAAATATACTGTCTGGGCATCATTTATGGGCACAATAATTTATATGGGGTATAAAATCATACCTCTGCCATCTGGCGCTACATTACAATCTATTAAGTCATCGGTCGAGGAATTCATAAAGGTTAGTGTACTGAAGTAGGATGCAGATTACATTAGTTACAGCCCATTAAATACTGACAGACGCATTTTTACCGAGAAACAATTTTCTTCATTTTGTGCTGCCCTCCACGCAAAGAGCCTGTTAAATTACTTTGGGTTTTTTGTTGACATAAGAGTATGGTGAGCATGGAGGCAACTGCTCGAATAGACGATTATGAACATGCGATTTCGGGAGTTATGTATGTAGTAAATAACATACCTGGTCCTGGCGTAGACTTAGAAGATTTTGAGTCCGAATTTCTACAGGGATGCTCGTGCACTGTAGAATGCTCCAATTGTTCTTGTACACGTGGTTACCCCAACTATGTAAATGGTAGATTGCTAGATGAAAAACTAGGGCAACCAATACTCGAATGTAACTATCATTGCACGTGCAAATCCGACTGTGGTAATAGATTAATACAGAACGGACCATTAGATTGTCTTGAAGTTTTTAAGATCGGTGAAAAAGGTCTTGGCCTTTTCACTAAGAAACGCATTGTTAAGGGACAATTTATTTGTGAATATGCAGGCGAAGTGATAAGCCTTCAGGAAGCGCTGAGTAGAATTGAGGCTAACAAAAGGGATAACACCATGAACTATGTTCTCGTGGTGTCTGAACATATTGGGGAGAAAAAAATAATGACGTGTATTGATCCAAAATACTTTGGTAATATTGGACGTTACGCTAATCACTGTTGTCAGCCGAATGCTAATCTTGTACCGATCAGAGTCGAAGGTTTGGTACCTCGATTGTGCTTGTTTGCATGTAGAGACATAGAAAGAGATGAAGAGGTGACTTTTAATTATGCTAGTGGAGTTGTTAATTCCGTCCACAATCTCAGTGACACGCTCTGTCTGTGTGGCTCTACCAATTGTTTTGGTTACTTGCCACATAATACCATATGAGAAAGTTATAGAAACATCACAGTACACCTCATCATACACAAAGCAGAAACTGTGGCATATTAGCATTGTTGCTTATAAGACACCGTTGCTAGAAACTTCCCTGCGTGTAAGGCTTACTTTTATATCGAATCTACATTATTTTATTAATCGTAGTTTGTGTTCAGACTTGTCACAAATGTAATTTCTCATTACAGCCGGTTCATATATGGTTTCCGACTAAAATATAGAAATCCTGAACATCTAAAGGCAAATATTAAAACTTAATATTAATCTGAATAACGATGTACACATAGTTTGCAAGGTCATAATTCTAATTACAAAATGTCTCCTCTGACTCCATTATACGATATCCTAAAGTATAGAAGTGATAGATGTACTCGGAACTTTGTCTTGCAACTTAGCAAAGACTTTTGAGAACATTATAGAAATATGTATAGTGTCCACAGTATCACTTAATCATATGGCTAATAACATGATAACACTGTATGTTAAAGATGAGACAAATTATTATAGTTTAGACAAATGTCTCGATACTATCCATATTACGAACTTATATATACATATTGTAATACTACACATGTAATATTGTACATTCCGAACTGTATGAGAATAAGTGTGATTCGGAGCATGAAGAAGTGATATTAAACAAAATCCTAAACATATTGTTAAATTTGGGTGATTTTCAATCTGTTAAATCGTTACTATGCCTGAGTAGCATACGTATTAACGAATTGAAGACTGCAAATGGGGATGGAACCATTAGCAACGATTTATTTTCATTATCTTCCTAAACAATGAAACTAACTTTATATAGAAATATAGTGTATAATGAATTAAAATTTTAGATTGTAATAAGAACTCTACATTTGTATAGTTATAGAAAGTGTGTATAATATTGTTATGTGCAATTAAAGGACGTATATAGTCAAGCAAGAATAATTAAAAGTGTGCAGTTTTGTATTACAATCAAAATTTTTAACTAATGTTATATATTACAAATGATGGTATATTATTATTGTATGTGATTAGGAATTGACGTATGCCAGATCAAAACTCAGTGTTTTATAATTACAGTAGCTAAACTGCCCTTTTTCTATCAAAACTACTGTGCGTATAAGAGTATTCCCGTGTTATTGGCTTAGAAATTTTTTATGAAATTTGAGGAACGAATATTAGTCTGCATATCCAAACTAATTGTAAACGTATTAGATTGGATTAACCAAGTGTTTTTAATATTTTTGGAACAAGGTAGTATCAAATATATTTTAATGGTTCAATATATTTTAACTACCATTTGTTAACATTATAATAAGTCTTCTTTTTATTATTCAAATAGCATTATGTTGAGTGTTTTGTCATGCACAGCTAGTGTTTTATGTGCATGGTGATTACATATAAACTGATATTTTTGAAGAATTCTTCTCGTAATTTAACGTATATCCTATAATACAAGATAATTTATGAACATGCAAACAGATATCAATAAATTGGATATATTTACAATAGGGCTCTAACAACACAACAGTATCTGTATTCCTAGTTGGGATACGGCATTGATGTGTTAATTAACATATCTATAAAGGATAATATTATAAAATATTCTGTATGATACAATTTTTATAATTATTGATTAAGTTTGCAGGCTTTAATGGAATATATTCATAATATTGTAAGCAGGTTTCTTATTTCATTAAATCTCGATTGTGTTCATCAACAAAAGAATCAACTTCTGGTGACCGATATTTTATTTTCCATATATTTCGTAAATTTTGTGTTATGAAATACGCAATGTTCGAAACATTTATGGACAATAAAAGAGATATACACTGCATGAAGTATTGTATTGTTTGGTATATTCTTCAATATAAGTAATATGTTTCGTATACGGATGAGGTAAAGTCATTTTATTCACACGCTAAATCTAATGTGTGCAGATTTTAATTTACACTGCATATTATATCATGGACGGAAAAATTTAATTGTTAATTTCTTAATATTCATCAATGATACAGTATCTATTGGACGAAGATGGCCTTAAAACATATTTTACTGAGAAAATTGCTAAGGGCTTAAGAAATCTGATATTTATATAACGAAAGATCGCATAATGTTAGGTCGTATCTTAAATTTCAATAAATAAGGAACTCTACGGTGAAATGTAAGAACTTAAATTTATTTCATTAATGGAATACTGCGATATTTATGGATATAATAATATGCGTCTTCAATTAGTAACTATCGTTGAAATTTATTCTTTTTTTTTGAACGAATACAATTGATGCAATTGCAGTTAACAAATAGAAATACATTTGAAGAATATGGCAGTCAATTTTTCAGACGTCAGTGCTTTGATAGCAAATGCACATTTTAGTAAAATGGCTAAAATTGTTCTCTACGATCCGCAGTTTAAATGGCAGAACGTGACAAATGCATTCTTAAATATATTTAAAACTTGCTCTAACGATTACATCAACAGCGCTAGACATACTGATACTGTAATTTTAAAAGGCTTTTATTAAAATGCCTATTATACGCATTACTCCCACTATCTCATTTTTACTGCATTGTTTAACAAAAATTTTTAGATTACTCGAAACATTTAATGCTAGTATTGGCAAATGACTATGTTTGATGCAGAATAAGTGATAATGCTTAGGCAATATAAGTATTCGAAGATAATTAGAGAAAGAACGAAATAGACGAGAATATTTAGTGCATGTAGGTCTTTGGCATGATATGAGTGTATTGCCGATAAATGTGTCTTCATCTCTATCAACAGTTTAAGTTAACATTACGTTTTGGTATCATATTCTCTTAACATGTACATTTGCATCATCCAAAAACTGGGGGATCTTAATTTTGTATTCTAACCATCCTACTACGTTTGTACAGAAGAATGTGAATCTGTCCTAGATTCGTTACTATATTTCCATCTCCACCAGGCTACTTTCATACGATCCCAAACATTTTCTAATGAGTCCATTGCTGGTCTTACATCTAGCAACGCGAATGTGTACTTTTCATCGATCGAACCTCCATCGTAATAATCTATTACGTATCGTACATTCTTTCCACATCTGTCCACGATCCAGTCATGACGATCAAAGGGTAATTCATACCTGTAACAAAATGTTTCTGTGTTGAAACTTCAAAGGGTACAATGAAATATAAATCATATGTTACGCTTAAACATACCCCATCCAGTAACGAATGCGTGCGCGTGGTGAATACTGTGAGGCTTTTCCACCAAAGCTTCGCAGTTTAGGGCATTCGCATTCTTTCACATGAAGTGCTTCCCATTTCAATACTTCACGCCATGCCTGCTCATTGTTTGCATTATGAATCTTTATTATGTTCTCCATGTCCTTGGGTGCTAAATCATCTTTTTTCCAGCGCCAACCTTTCCTTAGCATAGCATTCCAAAACATTTGTTGCGACGGATACACCCAAAAGTCTCCATCACCTACTGCTTTTGGTATGGATGAGACCTGTCTCTCAGTTGGCAATGGAAATGGCTGATCGGGTGCTGGTTGCTGATTTGCCGCTGGCATCTATAATTATCCCATAGATAGGATATTTACTAAAACGATTAATAAAGCCATGGTATTCTTAGACAGCAATAGCCGAAGAAGCTAACCATATTCAATGGATTGATGTCTTTCTCATCCATATGACTGATGGGACACTCGCTGACATGATTATTGATATTTTTTTGTACGGGCTTGTGCATAGGACATTCTGGTGGTGGTTCCCCTTTATATTTATCTACTGTATGTGTCTCCGGTTTGATTATTCCTTTCGTGGATATGGGAGCAATTGCATCAGCCGCCGATACAGAGACAGAAGTCATAAGGTTGCCCATGTTTCTAGATGTTGCAAATTGAATATTACATCGTACATGTCACATCAAATTAAATATAAATACAGAACATGGTATGGTACAATTTAAAAAAGAGAAAAGGTTAGGATAGCAAACGTAACCTTTATAATTCCGAGGATTATGCAATAACCTGCATACTAACATATGATCCGCAAGACACGGTACTAAGTAAAATCAGTTTGTTTGAATAAAATTGAACAATTGCGCATCACACCTGATTTACGAGCATGCGAATCAAGACGATCTTTGATAAAGATTTGATGACTTACATTAATTAAATTAAATATCGTTTTTTCGACAATAGTACCCTTGTCTTCGCAGAAATCCCATGTTATTGCATAATCACGATCGTGAGGCTGAACATCACGAATTAGGTAAACGCATATTTTCAAAGAATTGAAACACCTGAATTCCGAATTCTTCAGTATGTCATCGACAACTGAAAGCAAAGCAGATGCACATCGTATATGCAGGTGCACGCACAATGATTGTTCATTGGCGCCCTCATAGATGTCTCGCTGAATTAAATTCTTGTGACTCATACCCGGGGACATGATTAGTTGTTCCGTTTGATTTAATTGCTACGAAAAGATAAGTTTTTCAAACGCAATACTCGCTACATTTTTGTATAGATAATTCAACGAAATGATAGATTGTATCCAGGTAGTTATAAAGGAAAAAGGTATTGCTTATTTAATGCTTTTTTTTTAATTTAAAATACTTAAAATATATACACTCAGTACGTAATTCCAGAATGCCGATAGCGGTAATATAATGAATTTAAACAACTACCGTACGAATTTATGCCGGCGCTTAAATATGTACAAAAAAAATATTCGATTTTAACAAGTAAATCGTTGCATCACTTGTGCCAATGCATATACGTCAATCGTATACGATTGATTATATCGATTTTTTTTTTCACCTAGCTTCTTTTAACGTAAGCTAAGGGTATAGCCAAAAAATTGACGTTGATAATGCGATTGGTTAAAAACATAGCGTGCCCACGGGAGCAACAGCCGTTTTGTACATATACAACATTATCCTATGAATACTGAAGAAGGAAGAAAGAGAGAGGAGGCGTTACTATGCCGCTTATTTCGGCTTTCGCTGGAGCGCTATGCGTTATGTGAAAAATCAGGATTAGCGAGCGAGCCTATCCACCCATCTGATAAAATCGATTCTCACCGATTACTCGAAATATCGATTTCAATAGTGCACTGGTCACTGGCAATAGCAATTCAATATTTAAAGGCGACAACGTTCCTTGGTGGTCCCGTTGGATTTGATTTTTCAACGGTGATCCAGGAATTAATCCTTCGACTGTGAAGAATTTATTTCAGAATTGTACGACATGCAATGCCCATTCAAAGGAATGAGCAAAACATGAAGCGACAGGGGTACGTCGACGGACGCTTGCAACACAATATGCATAGAATGCGACGACTTGTTAAGTGTCCATAATCGTGGACTGCAGTCGAAGGGTTAACGATCAAGGGAATAGGATATTCTAGTTCCTAGCAATCTTTGAGGACTCCTTGTTTCCCGTGACATGCTCCAAGTCGAGGCCGTCGTATTCGAGACCACCTGCGTTGTCATAGTATGCATAGTCATAGTCATTTTTTTTGCCGGACTTGGGGCGTGCCGTGGTGCTACTAGGGAACTTTGTCGTCGAGGTGAACGGTCTAGCGGATCCACTGACGTAAGCACTTCCTCTCGCCGTCGTCGGCGACTGTGCAGGTCTCTGCGTATTAGAGTTGTAGCCATTGGGATTATAGGTGGTAACGCTGGATGCTCTTCTATAAAGGAAAACATATTTTAATCTGTAATATTATAAGTCCGAGTCCGTTGCTTATATTTTCATCCCAAGGATCAAAAACCAGGAAAATAATATCCATGTCTGAATTTAGTATGTTACAGGTTGAATGTCTAATTTTGAATATTAGCTTTATCGTTTACGTACTGTTTAATCGATAACCATATACTATTTGTATATTACTACTCGCAAGTAAGAGCATGCGTACAAGCGAGAAATGATTTCTGTTTCTACTTCAAATTTTTATTGGTTGGTGCATAGCAGAATATTCAAGCAGTTATTCTACCTTTTAATACTACTGCCGACAATCGCCGTTTTACCGTACTCAAAGATACTGGATTATCCCTGCTTTCATTTAATTCTGCTCGAATTTCTGATGCTGTTAATTTTCTGCTCCCCTTAGAAATGGTATCAATTTTTTTATCTTCAGCATTACTGGTCACTCTAGGTCTTCCAGATCGTTTTTTCGTTTCTAAAGTACCAACCTTCTGGTATCGTTCGAGAGTACTTTGCACAGCGCGATAAGATAATGTTAGCTTCTTTGCTATTTCCCTGATAGAAAATTGTTCTTTGTTTAAATTAACAATAGCACTTCTAACTTCAATAGTGAGCTCCTTCCCTCTGGCCATTCCTTTTCACCTGATATTTCAGAGTTTTTGTCCGGTGGCGCGGCGAACAAACAGCTGGTTCTCCGACCAGTTATTTTTAACCTGATCCATAATACGAGTAGGCGATATCCTCAGAAGAGAACGATTTCTTTCGCCAAATGTCATAAACTAATTTCACTGTTTAGCGCGGGAACGCGCGTAGATAATGCAACAGAAGACGCGTGGTTGATGCGTGGTTCGTCAGCACGTAACACAAAGTTCGCACCGTATTGTGCTGCCTACAGTGGCTTTCTGATGCAACGCATCTGAACGACAAATAAAACAGTTTGCGCCTCGCCGATATTTTTAACGAAGCCCATATCAGAAGTACGAAGTGTGCTTAAAAACAACTATTTGATTTCCGACTTTCAAAAGCGGCAATTTGGCTCGCAAAACGTCATGGAATAATTTGATCTTCCATTATACTTTGTATAACTTAAAGTGAAAGATGAAATTGTAAGCATCGCTTTCTCGCGTCGTTCAGTACTTGCAAATCTCCTACAGAGAATGTGTAAATCTTAAAATCCGATAGAATATTAGATTCTGTAAATAGTTCTTACAACGTAGAAATACGATGGATGTACTAAAACTTTTGATCGGTGGTGTATATCTTATTCATCGCGTAAGTGAGTTTACGAAACACTTCATTATATTGTACTTTCTTAGATATCGAATAAACATCGCAGCATAAATTTTATTTCAGGGCAATAGGTCCTAGATCGAACGACTTCAGTAACCGGTGTAAAAATTCCAACGAACGATAATAAGATCTTGCTTAAATCGGAGAATATACAAGGGAAAAACCACATACCTGCTTTATCGAACAATCCCTCCTCCCTCATAAAAAAGAAATCAGAAATTCAAAAATAAAGCATCCGCAAATTACCTTGGCACGGGCGTGGTCGATCTCGGTGTCTCGGCCAGGTGGTTGATGCTAGCAGGGCTAAACCCAATTCCAGACGAGGCCCTCGCAAGATCATAATTACCCGTGCTGCTCTCGGAATAATATTTTCCACCATTTGTACCATCATAATTATTGTACTGAGTAATTTTCTTCGGTGCCTTGGTGCTGTCGTAATATTGCGTCGAACTCTTGACGGCCTGGCCAGTCTTCTCGTAGTATTGTCCCTCGTTGGTCCTCGATGCTGCTTGAACCTGGCCGCTTTCCACAGCGACGTATTTTTTTGTCGCAGGACTATAAGTCGTAGGTGCATAACTGCTCGGAGAGTAACTAGGATAATATTTGACCGTTGTTGGAGAACTTTCCTGTCTCGTCGAACTCCTGTACTGTCCGTTACCATTTCCGTATGTATTTTCGTAGACCGTTGTACTGGCCGTGCTCGACTGATATGCCACGCCACCACTATTACTACGTTGGATGTTATTGTAACTGCGCTGCTGGTAATTCGTATAATCGTTAGCCTGGTAATTGGTACTCGGTTGCACGGTGCTCGACTGCGAGTACTGTCCCACATTGGCATAATTCTGATACCCGTTCTTGCCATTGTAAGTGGAAGGCCTTACGGTGGTGCTCTGGGAGAAGGTACCGGAGCTCTGCTGATTATAATTAGGGTTGTAGGCATTGTAAGCGGTGCTTTTGACGGTGGTGCTGGGCGACTGGTAATTGCTGTAACTTTCCTGGTAGCTGGTGTTTGGTCTGTAAGTCGTGGACGCGTGTCTTTGAGAGTTCTGGCCTCTTCCGTAAGTATCCTGGGATCGTGCCGTTGTCGAGGGTACCGCTCCGGTCGATCGTTGATTGTAATCGTTGTTTCCATAATAGTTGCCATTGTAGTTTCCATTCTGATTATTCGTGGACAGTGGCGTGCTCGAAGGCGAGTAATCATTATTGTTTCCACCTAGCTGTTGCTTCCTGCTTACTTTCCTCACTCCGGTTTTCTTCTTCACCTCTGGAGTAGCCTCCTCCCGATACTTTTCATTCTCGTAATCCTCCTCCTTGCCGTTCTTGCTGTTGTAGAAATTCCCACTGCCGCTTCCTCGAAGGATATCGCGATTATTGTTCACATTGTACTGGGTGGAGGACACTCGGTTGAGGGTGTTGGCAGAGGAGCGCACTGGATCGCTGGTCTCGCTTCGTTGAAGGTGGTCCTGGGGTTCGAGGTCGGTGCGAATGCTGTCGTAATGCGGTGATTCAAGGCCAGAACCGATTCGATAGAGATCGAAATTGTCGCTTGCGTAGTAGAGTGTCGCAGCCTCACAGTCAACGTCGTACCAATCGGCACAGGTCTGGCTCTCCTGGTCGAAGGCTGTGTCGTTTGGGCACAGGAATCTGATCGAAAGAGATCGTGCGGTTATATATTTTGAGATCGTCGGGAATCGTTAAAAAATTCTTGAAACCTAGTTATATCGATTGGTGGGAGAGGGTCCAAGTACGCGATGTACATGCAGGAAATAAAAAATAATGGTGATCGGTTTCCGCTATTGCTTACTTATAATCTTGGACGCTTCCAGCCACGGAGACGCAGACATGGAAGACCTGGCAATCGGTCTCCGGATCGGCGTAGTAGCTACCTACGATTTTGTTGCGACAGGAGAAAGAGGTTTCCGGCATGTACTGCTGAGAGTATCTCGGAGGAGGCCTTTGCAAGCCGAAGGCGCACGTCCACAGTACACCTACTATACCGTGAAAAAAGAAGCCACGGTTACTCACTAATCGTTTATATCTTCGATTATCGATCGATCGCCATCTTTTAATACTATATTATACATATATTTTTATACTCTTATCGTACTTGTATGTTTTCATAAAAAAATTTGTATGCAATCAGATTTCTTTTTTCAGAATCCATTTCAGCTCCAAAGAGTTCAGCAATTATATACTCTATCAGTTTAAAATCGTATTCAACGAGCACTCTGTTTAATTCTACTTTCAAGATCGTACCGTATAATTTCGTCGAGTGTAGCATCCTTTTTGATCCATAAAAAATGATTCAATAACGAGGGCGAAGATGCGATCTTTGTAAAAGTACGTTTCTAGGACCATTGATCGGCAGATCTCCCTTCGCACTCTTCGCGTATGAATTTACCCAAGTAAGAAGGGAAGGAAATTATTCCTTATTTTGTTTCTTACTTTACACGGAAATATGTTTATGGAGATTGGCAAAGGAACGTGCGACCGTTTAAGGAATGCGATGATGTCCATTTATGGCTGACGAAGATCCGAGAGGGAATAGGAGACGTGGATGCATCTTTCCATCGAATAATCTGCATGCATAAAAGACCGTGACCGCACGCACATAGATCCCGCATATCAAAGGAATCCGTAGATCTCTATCAAAGATTCTGTGCAGAAATCGGAACACTCGTGCCGAAGAGCCATGAAGAATCCGCGAGAAAAATTTCCATTACCTCGCTCGCCAAAGCCCGTTATCCCTTTTCGAGTTTCTCGTGAAATAAAAATATCGCACGGCATAGCACCACTCGCACTACCTTGCAAAACTCTTTGGACACTTACGCATTAGTGGATATAAGTAGAAATCGTATATATAAAATTGTCTTCGTTCGTTCATCATATTTTTTTAAAGTGGCAATGTTGTGCCACTACGAAGCGACATAATCGGTATTGCTCGATCGAATAACATCGACAAAATCATTTTAATCCTAGCAAGATCGTTCATCGTATCATTAACATCCGAATCGGCATGGACGGTAGCCTACGTTATCACGAAATTCAATAACGATCTCCGAACTCTAATCCGGGACTTAGTTCCGTCACTCGAGAGTTCCTTCACGTTCTCCACGTACCCGCAAATAATAGAGTCGATCTTCTCGTGGGCTCCATGGCTCCTGATTTTCTCTGGTCGATGGCTCTGGTCGACGGCTCTGGTCGATGCTGGATTCACACTTGAGTTACCTTCGCGAAGGGACCCGTGCTCGCGACTGCGATGCCAGAGAGAACGCTCGGTGGGACATGGGGCCTTTCTGGGAGGATGCCACCCGGCGGCAGGAAGGTAGGGGCCTCCGTGTGCCCCTTGCCGGGTGAACGTACACGCGTACGTATGGGGGTAGAGAGGATGTAACGTCTTCTTACGTCATTTTGCGGGCTTCGTCGGCGACGTATGCTGCGCGTAACTCCTCTACCGACCACCTGGATCTCTTTCTTCCGGAATTCTTCCGTGCTTTCCTTCCCTCTGATCGATGCCATCGGATTTTCGGAATTTCTGCGATTGCATCTTGCACGAAGTCGATCACCCCTCTACGATGGTACTTCGAATGTGGTATTTAGAGAATCGCGTACTTCGGAAAGTTAAACGAGAAGCTTGATTCGTTACAGAAATTATAGTGCCATGGGATATTGATCGTAAAAGGCAGCTTCGGGATCTATATTCGATATTTCGTAAAACCAGAAAAAAGTGCGCAAAGCTCTTTCCGAGTCGATAAGTTTAGAAGAGAGGAAGACGTGAAATGTCGGATGATTGAAATGCCAAAAATAGAAATCGTGAGTGTATTTACGTCGTTACTCGGCTGGCCTATGTAGGAGAGACAACGGGGTGTTTTGTGATTTGCACGCCAAGCGGCTCGTTCGAACGTCGTATAAACTTTGACCGACGTAGAATCGCGGAGGTGCACATTGATGCAAGAGTTACAAGTTCGGCGCGACCGGTCGTTTTCTGCCCTTTGCCAGGGAGATCGCTTCTCGATGCACCGGGGAAGGTGCATCGAGGGAGTGCTGGGATGCATTCCAGCGATCTCGGAGTCCAGCGGTCGCTGTAATACGCGCTTATTATATGCTTATTATATGCGATATCCAGTGAATTTCAGGTATACACCGACTAAATAGTACCGAATACACGTTGCTTGCTTTGCGTTGTATCCTTCTTTCTTCTTCTCGATCCTGACCCTAGAGATCGGTTTGCCCCGTTGAACCAACGTTGAAACTGCGAGCCACTGTGCGTACGATACGTACACCGTACGTCTAAGTGTACTGCACGCATACGTGGCTGAAATAAAAGAGAGAAGTAAAGAAATCGAATAAGCACCGCTACATCCTCATTGGTGATGTGGCGCAACGTAATAATAGAAGAGGAGAGCAAGATTCGAGCTTTGATTTTTCGGATGGAAGTTCGAGCTTTTATTCACCAAACTGCCACAGGTCCAATTCGGTTTTAACGTTGTGCGCACCATCGCGTGAGAAGTTTGACGGCGGTTTTACCTCGCAGCAGTTGTGGATTAAGCAATTGGTGACTTACAAGCGCAATCGCGTTTTCAAGTCTCCTCTTTCCCCTGCGCGGAAATTGGCATACTGCTTAATATAGGCAAAGATTAAAAAAAAAATAATATCACTTTGCCGCAATACCTATCGTTATCACGATTTCATTCCATCCGTCCACCGTTCTCGAATTTAATTTGCCGCGTGAAAAGTGAGGGATTGGATCGAAAAGGAGCGAGTTATCCTTCAAGGTAGGCGCGTGTGAGAAACGGTATCGAAAGTAAAACGCGTACGCATTTGTGGAAACACGAAGGATTTGCGGGAGAAGCTCGCGTGGCTCACAATACACGAGGTACCCCGCGAAGATCGAGGTCGTACCTCGACAATCGAAATGTCGTAACGCGGCCTGCCTTGCGTCCCGCGACGAGCCATTCGCGCGCTGATCCCCGAAAGGGAAAGAGGAAGGAGTCCAAACTTTCCGAGAGCTTCCCTTTTTTCCTTCGCGAATTGCGGACGCCGAAGGGTATTACGTACGATCGCGATTCTCCACCGGCAGGCACAAAAGACCGATGGCTATCTCGTACCTCACGTATACGCACGATGCGATACAAACTCTATTATGCCTTAAGCGTTACTTTCTTGGAGGATATCTAAGCAAGTCTTGCTTATTCACACTTGCGGAAGATTCGGATAGGTATCCTATCCACGAAATGACCTTTTACATAAGGCATACGATCTCTTATTATTCTTATTTGACGTATCGTAAGTACATCGCCTACTTATAATACAATATATTTCGGTACACAATCGGCCCAACGCGGTGAAAATGATGCCCAGGGATTCTAATCGTAGGAGGAGCGTCGAGTGCTTTCGTTCGTTAAGCAGCTCGAGTTAAAAAAAGGTCAAGATTTGTTCCATCGGAGAATGGCATACCCGACTGCCCGTTACATCCCCGTTTCGTCATTAAACGCGCGCACCTCGTAACGGTTAATTAACGAGTCGGGCATTAGATTTTTCAATCGGTCGTCCGTCTCCATTACGCGCGATGAGCCCGAGTCGAGGAATCTTCTCAGCCTTGGAGGGCGAAAGTTGTCTTCGGCTCGAGGCACCTTCGTAGATGGCACGATATTTGCACCCATAGCCTGGCGTTCCTCGTGTACGAGTGGGTGTAAGGTCTCCGCCAGGAATCCTCCGTGCCGTTCTTGTCGCGATATTTGCCTCGACGGCCCCTCGAGGGGAAAGGCGAAAAAAAGGCACCCCCTGACGATCGCAAACTCTGATTTCCCGGCCGATAAGACACGGCACGATGATCGAGTGCCAATGGTCCTTGCGTACCTTCGAATACACGGTGTGCCGAAAGGTGGCTAAGGTGAAATGTATGTCTAGGAAAATATTTTAGGAATCGAGACTCGACTTGGAATTCGATGCGCCTTATCTGGAATTCGAAGCATTTTTTCCACTTCGAAAATTAATCGACGGTCCTTGAGTTAGTGGGGTTCGAGGCGAAGACCATTTCCGTAAGGTTCGGACCGTTTAACGGTGCGCGTGTTGCTAAGCGGTGAAATATGCATGGATTTTCATTGATGAATTGACTCACCGCATTCGCGGCTAGCCTCCGTCGTACGTGCGTGCGACCAAATAATCTCTACGTTCGATCATTTTTATTTAAATTCATTGTTTTAGAGCAATTACGATAGGCTTCTAATCGAACGTCGTATTTCTGGTTGCTATTTTATTTTCATGGTAATCAATCCTGTGTTTTTATACGAATCGTAATGAAATCGTGAGGAGCTCTGACGAATTTTTCTTCCACTTGTGTCGCCGGTAACATCACCCAAAGGTTAAATACCTCGTACTCTTCCTGAATTTCAAAGTGCATGACAATTTCTTTGGCAACTGCCAAGTCGATCTTTGGTGAAAGCGAAAGAGGTCGGAGGTCGCGATGAACCATTTTTCCCTGATGAAATCTAATCGGATAGTCGAGACGAATCGGTTAACGAGAGCTACAATAGGGTAGCGCAATACTCTACGATCGCCTAAACCGAAAAAGAGTTGGAGCACTTTTCTCAATATTATTCACCGCAAACTATAAAGTACTACGATATACCGTACCAACTATTAATGCAAAGTATTGCATATTAATGCAGTATCGAGCGTTATTAAGAAAAATAGCATACGTTCATACGAGTTTGTTTTCCTCGACAAAGAGTTCGACAAATTTGAGCTTTTCAGCTTTATTTGGCCTCTTGTATATATGACGCAATAATCGAGCCTCTCGAAGTGATGGCACGGTTGATAAAAAAAACTAACGTAATCGATAACAAGATATACGCCAACGACCGCGTAAAAAATAGAAAGCGCCAACATGAAATACTGCTTTTTCATTTACACGGGTTTCTCTCTTCGCTGGAATCGCCGGTTCGTCATTTAAATTCTGCTCGAACGTATTCCTCTCCGGATTTCTTGCTCCCCGCCCTCCTCCCTCCTCTTCATTCGGTCGTCGTACGAGCTACCAGCAAAAGATTTCTTACTCAAGCGGATACAAAAAGGTGCTAAACGTATGCGGCTACATCTGACTTCCGGCAGGTATATTGTACGTACATTCGTGCACGAGCCGATGTGCACCTCCGGTGGGTCAGCCTTGAGGTACGTATGGCCAATAAACGAGCCAAGTTCCCCCGTTTTCTTCCTTCCTTCGTCGCTGGCGTCTTTCTTCGAATATTCTTCGTACATTCGCGTACATGCACCCGGCCATAAATCAGCGGAGGTTCGGTACGGTTGAAAGCTAGATCGTATCGCTGTACGAAATGGTCTACCTTATGAAATAACAGTGGAATCCATTAAATGTATCGCATACGGCTATTGGCGTTAAGCAGAAAAATTCAATATTGCGGAATATAATATTAAATTAAAATTGTCCCGCGACTCGTGGACGTTAGCGTATATATAGCCGTCTATAGTTGTAATCTCATCGCATCTCATCGACGGACGGCGCGCGATCATCCTACCTTGGATCATATATAAACATATAACGGTTACACCATCGCGAAAGAAGCTACGCTTCTCAACGCGTTAAGCCCTGCAAACGAAAGAAACATCCGCCGCTATTATTTCACCGACTTCGCGCTTGCGTATTACCAAGAACGTTATAAAAAAAAATAATAAAACGAAGAAGATCCTATCCACGTTCCGATAATCGTTCACCGCAGAAGAGGCAAGTGTGCGGGGATTTCTGGACCTGGATGTACATCCGTCTTCCTCCCCGACGCACACACTCGCGCACACTCGCACACACGCGCGCGCGCACATCTGTCTTCTGCGCGGCCTCTCTCACGCGTGCCTCGATCCGAGGTGGTGAAAGTGTAGAGGATCGTACGTCCTCCCGGTAATATCACGTGCACTCGGCTCGTGCACCGGCCGAATCCTCCGCACGACCGCGAGATTTATCGTCGAGCGGGAGTCGGCGGCGCATGCGATGCCCTGCAAAACTGTAGCACCCGCCGATCCTTCGCGAGGGAGTAACGCAGCTTTTCTGGACCACCAGATTCGCCTAAACTGCGATCGCGGCTGCCTCCTACGTCCTTCTTATCGATTTCGATAAATCGCTCGAGATAGTGAGTATATACCTGTTTTTTCTTACAACGATGTTAATTCGGCTTTGAAAAGAATATTAGACTTCTACCGCGTTCGAACGAAAAATGTCTCGTGCCCGACACAAATTCGATCGAAGTTATGACAGCGGATATTCGCTAAATCGTCAAAAAGGCAGTACCTAATCCGTTTATACGAACTTGATTTGAGGATTGCGCAAGTAAGGAAAAATTGATTTAGAAATCGTTAAAAGGCTATTTCCCTCGATGATGCGTCGATGAATTGAAACATACTTGCATCCTCGCGATGAGCATTAACGGGACGAGGATCGAACAAATCGATATTTTACGCTCCCGACCTCCGACCCCGCTTGCGTAACGTACGTCTGGTCTTCGCAACGTCAGGAGCCGTCCGAGGGAAAGCGTACGGTGCATATTTCTTTGTGATTTTTTTTACGGCGAATTATTGACGGCCTACCGTAAAATCCACACCTATCTTCAACGGTGTAGGTCAGAGGACGACGGAGCGGACTCGAAGATTCCAGTTCGGCATTACGACGCGAAGGATTGGTAAATGATAGCCATACCAATTTACTTCGGCGATCCGGAAACTATTAGGTCAGAAGACAGTGCGGTAGACTTAAAGATTCCATTCGTGCTGGAGGAAGATGATCCTGAAAGAGGACGATCTGGAGGGGCCGGTAGCGATGTCAGGGGGAAGAGGTCGGCGGGGAGGAGGGACTCTGGTCTCCGCCACGTGAGAAAGTGAAAGCAAAATCCAACAAGAGCCGTTCTGTCCAAGAGAAGAAGAGGCACCGTTTTCGAGGCGAACACGATCGCTCCATCGTTCGATCGTCGTTGAAAATTGTCCCCTCCCCCTCCCTCCCACCCTCGGCCCTTCTTCAAAATGGAATCCTGCGCTCGAGCTCGTTGACACCGACTTCGAGAATCGACCTCACGGCTTGCTCCTTGAACCCGGAAAGACATCGTCAAAATTCGGAAGGATGCAGTGTCGGTGATATTGTATTCCCGATATACTTCTCAGAAGTTTGGCAACATTAAAGTTTCTTTACTAATCCATAATCAATATTACTAATATCTAATCGCTCAAGTTGTTTATCTAAGCTTCACCGGAGGACCTGGAATGATGTTATCTCGGACGTGGTATTGTTGCACCTCAGTTTTTGCTCATTGCTGAGATATTTCAAGGTTGGCAGTCGCATTCTATTTATTCTACGGTTGGCCTTAAATATCCGGTTTTAATGGCCGTAATGGAAACGTAGTTGGCTGGTAGTCGTTTAGAAACCGATCGGTGCTGCTTCGTTATATTGTAGGTTGGTCACTCGCATCGGCCATTATACACTTCGTTACTTGGTTAAATATACATCGGGGGTGTTTGCTTAACGAAATACAACGGTGAGAGTCGAATTCGAATGATTATTTGTTCGTAATTTGCACTCGCTCAAATACTGGCGGGTAATTCGAGCGGAAAATGAGCGAGGTTAATTAAGGATCGATCGATCGATGATCGAGGCACAGCGACTTTCTCGGCTTCGAATCACGATGTCCCTTGCCACGGTTCAAATGCTCGAAGACCATTTTTCTGGCTACGTTATGAAGAAATTCGGAAGAACTGTAGCGTTTGCCCTTTAGCAAGAATGGAGAATCCAAATGGATTGGGACTTGGGCGAAAAGTCAATGAAGGGGGTATGAAATGAGCACGCGCTTGCATCCGGGTTTACACGGTTAAGCGTAGTGCGCTTCGGTGTACTTTTTCCCTTTTACAACCGTGAGCATACCCTTTTTCCGCGAGCGTAATTAACGTGCTTGCGATAAATTAAGCAGTCGCTCGAGGTCTTAATTACATCTGGAGCGGACCGCGAGCTATTATTATGACACACTGTGCATACTCGGTGCAACTTCGTGTGAAAAAGAAAATGATCCAGTCATCGCTTAGACATGTGGCCTTTCTCTTATATAACGGGCTAGCCGGTTTGGCATACGCGAAGGACCTGTTACGCGTAATCTCTCTTTACGATGCCTTTAACCCTTTTCTCTCGAAGCTTTCTCCGCTGCGGCCGATGTAAAAGCTCCAGGAAATATTTTGCCACGCGCCAAGAGAAAAAATCTCATAGAAATAGGTGGAGTACTTCTGACAACATTTTTTTCCGACAGAAAAAGACACGCGAATCCATTCCCCGATTTCCCTGATTTCCCTGACCCTGAGCAAAGTAATGAGGAAGACGAACGATTAGTTTCTGCGTCTAACTTACTTTCGAGCGCGGGGTAAAATCGTGCTACGTTCCAAACACAGCTCGACCGAGAGGTTTTGGCCTCTTGGAACCGCAGGAAGCGAGATGAGGTTTTTGCGAGGACGAAGCCGGTTCCTCGACGTACTAATCTTGCTGGAGGATTTGTAATCGTACACTTTCATTCATAAGGATGCGCAGTAGGAAATTATCTGCATTCGGAAATAAAGTTAGCATTTAATATGCATCATTATTGTAATATTGTTTTCACATTATACACGGAAATGATTAATCTCGCATTAAAGAATCTTTGTAAAATAGATAAATGCAAGGTCAGGAAATAGTAGCAAGTCAGGAAAATTAAACCACGATGTCAGAGTGCCCAATAGCTCTTTTGCTCCCGTGCTTTACGCATGGGATTATATTTAATGGGTTTGTTTCGTCGCATCGACGACACCTTGTTCCATCTGATCGCGTTACGTAAAGCCGAAGAGAAATTTATTACGGTTCTTGTACCACAAATGTATAATCGGGAAATAATAAAATGGGCAATATCGCATTCGTTTCTCGATAATGCTTCATCCGAAAAGGAGCAAGTGTCGGGTGAGTCGTGGACGGGGTGTAGGTCAGGCGGATGGCTGCATGCCCTAGAGAGCCGGCATAACTTTCACCCGCTGTGTCTCCGGCATAATGCCCAGGAGAAGACTCTTATTCCGCGTTGCGTGGGGGTACCAGTGTCTCTACGCTATCTCCTACCAACGTTGCATAAACATACGCGTGAGGCTGGTCTTACGCGCCGGTAACGTACGAGGATGTTCTGGAACCTGGAAGCGAGGAAGATTATACAGGGTGGCACATCATTCGCTTTCCAGTTTTGCGATTCAACGTTGGAAAGGAAATTCAACGTCTCTTCGAGGGACTTTACGATCGAACTCTATCCCGTATGCTCGCAATAACGGCGTTCAGCAATTTGATAGACCAATCGAGCAATTAAATGTCTTTATATTTATCTTTCCCCCGATACGCGTATTTCAAGCTTCCTTTAAAAGTATTCAAAGTAAGAGAAACTCGTGGAAGATTAAGGCGGAGGAATTGCAGGTGCGTACCATGGTCTTTATTGCTCGAAACCCATCCTCGGAGGGAAATTATGTGCGAAAGAATTTTCCCAGCTGTGGCCAAGGAGCATATCCCGGTAAATTGATGGTAAAGACCATGGTAAATTGATGGCGCTCGTAAGTTGGACGGTTAGAGTTTCGTATTTTTCGGTACTCGGTGCGAGTCTGCGTCCTGTCGGATTCACTAGACTCGTACATTATGGATTACGTAAAAGTAGGTTACAGTACGCTTGCCTGCGATTCTACGCGTAGCTCATATATTCGTGGCAGTTTCTCGAGGGGGAGCGGGTTTTCCTAATGTATGCGCAATTCTCGTGAGAGATTTTCGCCGGAGGTTCATAGACAGGTGAGCCGACGGGTGAGATCGGCCGAGAGGTGCGTGACTAATTAGTCGCGGCCAACAATGCCACGAGGAAAATACATCGAGGATGGCAAAACGCCCCTAATGGCTCAACGGTCCTTAAACGGTAGCCCACGAATCACCGCCAATTAATAATCGGCAGTACGCGAGGGGCTTTTCAATTTGTTCCGGTACCTAGATGTCGGAATGCATTTTTTTACGTTCTAGCAAATTTCACGTTTGTACCACGCCAATGCGCGTATGAATTTGAGTATGAAGTAAGAGAGCATTTGGCAGAGGCCCGTTCGGGGCCAACTCACGTGGTATCGTCTTTTCTTCAATTTCTCCGGATTACCGTGGCCCTCGAAAGTCGTGTAAACGAACGAATTTTTCCGCTTTCGTAAAAGTCATTGCAACGTCATTCGTGGGAAACCTTCCGGTCTCCGAACCGTACTTAAACGCTTCGGTCGATTTCTTCGTCTTACGATAATTTTATTCGTTAGAGAGTAGAAATAGCTTTGACGATCCTCTCATGTTCGTTCTATATTTTCCTCGAATGTCCACGCTGCCTTGATCTTCGATATTCGATGTTCACCCTAAGTGGTATTTACTCACGATTTACTCGCCTTCTCAACGCGCGACTTTCGATAATTATGCGTCGTAAAAATTAATTTTCTCAGCGACAATGAGATTTTGTTATCGCGTTAAATCTAAGATGACGATTCAATGGATGAAAATGCAAGGTTGGGAGAGAAATCGACGATTAAATTTCTCGCGCGTTTCATAAGGAACCGATAAATGCGGGAAGATGTAGTTAGCGATGATGCATCTTTTTCGAGAGTAACGAAGTTTACAACGAAGTGGATGTGTCGCAATCGCAAGGATCGGTATCGTGCTACGAATGTGTCGTTGCCGTTTCGAATGTGGCACAAGGATGTCTTGGCCGGTGAAGTGAATCCCGCCGTTTCATTTTCCCAGGGCCTTCATTTTTCCGGCCGATATCAATGTCGGTGAATGTGCCAGAGGTCAATTCCATCGAGAGATTTATCATCGATGGCAAAGCTCCGGAAAGCTCACCGGCTTTCTTCGCTTCCACTTTTTCCCCACTAACAACGATATACTCCCTATGCAAACGTCTCCTGCGCGACATAAACGGCCATGAAAAATACGACTTTTTATACGCTTAAATTTGCTTTCGTTTCCTGGATAAATAAGTAACTTATACGTGCATAATGATCGAGCGCGACGTTAGTTTCTCTCGACGTTACGTCGTGCTAGAGAACTTCTGCAATTTTCACGCATCACTTTTCCTTGGACAGCGGGGATAATTAAATGAAGAAGATGGAGAGTAAAAAATAATTCGTGAAAAAAGAACGAAGGAAGATGGTGCCAGATTTTCTCCATTCGCACAATGGGCTTCCGTCCCATCTTCCATTCTTTCGAGGCTCACTTTGCGAGACCGTTTAATTAGCGCTCTAGGGAGTGATCGATCACCGCAAAACCTTTCTTTTTCTCTGTCACGTGTCATAGTTCTGTTAAGAAAAAAATTTACATAGGATCACAGTGATTTGACTTTCTCTAACGGTTTATCGAAAGCCCCCATCTTCGAGCAAGGTACCTGCACGAATATGGTGCCCGTACATCACGCGCGTGCCTTTTACGCACTTACCATGCGCCGTTATCGGGGCACGTCCAAGAGCATTATTCCAAAAATCCGTCGATTCCAAGGAAATATCACTTTTAAAATGCACCTTCTTTTTTCCAACGGTTTTATTCATTATTTTGCTCACAAAAACAGAGAGAGGCTCGTGGAGACTCTGTACCTTAGACGCGAAACGTCCGATTTTTGCAAACATCGATGCCTCCGTACAACGCTGCAACCTACATCGAGATCGCAAGGTTTTCCCGACGATTCAGGAAGCATCGTTGAAGGCGCCATCGAAGGAAGTTCTAATTGGCACGCGATGCATCCCTGAAATAAGCACGACGTTCCCATTTTGATGAATTCCGTCGTGGGAGGCCGCCAGGAATCTCACAGTAAGGCAGCAATCATTTTATTATGTTGCTACCTAGGCTCCACCGGCAGCGCTCGTCCCGTAATTGCGACCAGTAAAGCCCGGCGTACGGTCGCGTAACGCGTATTATTGTCGAGCATTTTTTTCTTTTTTGTTCGTTACCCCTCTACCCCCGTCGCCCTCTCTCTCTCTCTCTCTCTCTCTCTCTCTCTCTCTCTCCTTCCAGAGGACCGCGCGGCTGTTCCTGCTGCACGCTCGTGAATTGTTCACGACGAGGAAGCGTCGGGTTGCGCAATAGGAAGTGCCACGGGAGATAGGATCCCAGGGAGGATATAGAATACCTTTGCGCAGATAGGATCGTACGGTTAATGGATACGTTGCCACACTTTTTCTCCCGCGATTTAACCCCCTATAACCGACATTTCTTTCGTATTTCGACACTTTGATCATGCCCAAACTTATGTTCTGCGCCAACTCCTGTCCGACTATTATTTCCTGGCTACCAGGTCGGCACAAAGTAATTGCGATTCCTGTTATTAAAGACGATGATTAAAACCGAAATGATGCTCGTGAGGAACCAATATTTAAGGAAGGAAATCTATTTTGTATTCCGTTACGGAGATCCGAGTGTTTCGATAACGGGAATTCTTTAACGAAAACGATTATCCTTACGCAAAGTCTCGTGACCGTGCTCCGAGACGTACTACGCCCCCGTTACAGTCTGGTAATTTACGACGGGGCTTTTAGAGAGAACCTTTAACTTAGCAAGCCAAGTGTAAAGTTCATGTACGAGTCGGTGCGCGTCCTAAAAACCTCAATGCCGATCCATTCTCTCGGCTATTAATTGTTTTCGCAATAATTGTTCCTAGTCTCGTGGCTCATCGGTGATAAGTCATTATCGCGTAGGCGACACGTCCGCTTATCCGACGTGAATAATCCTTCCTCGGCGCTACGACCGTACTTGACTTCTTTCGAAACGATCCCTATCCCCTTTGGATCTTCGCATGCTACACGGACGTTATTACCTTTGTAACGAGTACATTTACGTTCTTGAAGCAAAACATCGATCGTATTCGCGCGATAGGCACCATTTGTACATCGTAGAAAGTAACTCCCGGAGGACGATAAGGAAAATCGGCAGAAGGACGAGCGGAAGATCCTTCGATGATCGTTCCGCGGGCGCTTCAGGATCGCGTATTTGGAAATATCGAAGGGAAAGTGATCTACCGTGCTTAAGAGGGCTCTATTTCACCCTCCACAACCCCGTGATTATCGTAATCCTCGAGTGCGTAACCTTTTGACGAACTCGCCGGGCATCGTTCCAACTTGAGAGTTCGATTTAAATGCCAGAGGAATAACATCGCTCCGTGATACGCTCATTGATATATGGCCGTTTTGTAAGACTCGGTCTCGAGCCAGCCACGCTTTATACGGACAAATCGCCGACGAGGTTTATTCACGACTTTCGATGCGGCATATTGCTTCAACGGTGTCACCGTGCTCTTGGGTACTTTTCCGGTTTCTATCCGATTCTTCGTATATTTTCTCGGTACACCCTAGAGCATTGATATGTTACTTACAAATATATTATTGCCACATGCTGAGATATATGTCGCGATATACTTGGGTTGCTAGCGTGGGAAAATTTTCTCTTTGCGTTTATCGTAAAGTATTATTCATTTTTTGTAAGAAAATAATAAGAACTTTGCACTGAAAGCATACGTCACGCTTTATTTTTGGAGGTTTGTACGTTACAAAATATAAGCGATATCGATCGATAAAATTATTATTTGTATAACTTAAAAAGATTACGTAGTAACTGAGTTTCTATTAAATATGTACACTATTTTATAAATGCTTCTCTTGGTAAATCCGACGATTTATAGTCCTTTATGAAGTGAGACAGAGCTTTCCTCAAGTCCCACTTGGCTTCTTGCAGGTACGATTTGCACCACTCTGTGCTTAGACTGGTAATCTTTTGAAGCCTGTTCAGCAAATCCGCTTTCTCCGTTCGATTGAAGCAAATCGGTACGAATTCTTCGTAGGACAGCTTCACTTCGATACTGTTCGAGGTTACTCCTTCTGGCGCAAAATCTACGTGATACTGGTCATTGAGAATATTATATTCGTTTTCTGGACCAGCTAGTAAAACGAAAGTTCGATAAAAGGCCAAAACCTGAGCATCGGCGCTAGGTTTTTTGAACAATCCCGTTACGGATATCGCTAAAGTCTTGCCATTGTCGTACATCAGATCGTATACGAAGGTATTCTTGTCGTGATACGAGCGTGGCAATTTCTTCAGACCCATGAGAATATTGTCTTGGCCGTGATAGAGATGTAGGGATCTTCTGCTCGGATCGGTGACTTTCAATAAATTTCTGCTAGCCGTGAATTGTCCGAGATTTGTCTTATGCGCTATCGCCGCTGGGATACCGAAGCTCATAGAGTACAGAGCGTTTCTGTGATACAGTCCCCTTAAGAAAGTTCTATCCATTTGGTCGTATAAGTTGAAGAAATGGTTAACAAATTTATGCACCAATGTCCGTCTCTTTTCATCTTTGAAGTAGTCGATATACACCAATGGCATATTCATTACGTGCACGTAGACTCCGTCGAGTTGATTCAAACATGGACAATACCTTCTTGCCGATTCTATGTACTGTTTTGGACTTGAATAATTCTCACAGAGCGGATTGCCGTCCAGCCATAGTCTGGTTATCGTAAGCTGCTTCAGTGGATTAAGAGTTTCCATATTCAACAGATTATTGTATCGTAAATCCAGGTGTTTTATGAACGATAGAGTACAATGTTCGATAGCGCTTATATTGGTAAGTTCGTTTCCTTGTACGTTTAAACACTCAAAGGTAGAAATGGCGTTCTTTGCTAGTTTTAATACATGGCTGAATGCTTTCCACCGTGACAGAGGACAATATACGATTTTGTCCACATCGGAATCTTTATGGAAGCTTTGCAGATTCAATGTTTTTTTATTCGGATCGTATCTTCTGGTTAAGGCACTTAAAAGCATCGGTTGGATGTTGACTTTTAAATCGTGTATCGAAGCAAATCCTAATGTTATTACAAGTATCAGAGGATCTCCTTCCGTATTTTTAATGATTAAACTGGCCTGACAGAGTTTATCTAAAGCGGCTCCACAATTTTTCGCTATGAAGAAGGAGTCCTCTTCGCTTATTTGATACTTCACAGGAATAAGATCCGCAGGTTCTACGGCATTTAATATGGATTTGAGTACATAATCTTTGTCGTACCTAGCACCCCCTAAGATCTTAATCTTATGCCACATGTCGGCACGTCCCATTAAGGATCTTTCTTGGACCATCGATCCACCGGTGCTTATTTTTATTGCGATCAAAGAATCCAATTGGATCTGATTGAGCGATGTGTTGCGATGCATCCCGAAAAGCAGTAACCTAACCGTCCAACGTAAAAACCAATCCTTGAGTACACACTAATTTATCAAAATCAATTAATACATCAAACCCTACGCGACCATTAGAAGTGGCTAACGAGAAACAACAAATTCTGGTTTACACCTAAACGCATCAGGTTACGATCAATTTTGTAAAGTGCAAAGTTAAATTATTCATTGCAGTAACACCTTATACGACAAAGTTTTCACTCGATGGTTTGAAAAAAATATACTTCCGCTGTCTTCCGGATGCTTAAAACGCCGTTTAATATGCACAAATTGTTTGTACGGAATTTCAATGAGAGCTTTTGTTATCCTGTTTGAAAACATACACCACATCATTAGTCCGCTCGAGCAAGACCTCGTGCCATCTTTATCATGATTAAGGTACTAAGCGGTCGAGGACATTTTTTTGATCGTGTATCGATAACATAAAAAAATTATTTGATCGATAGAAATAGGAGACACTTAGGATTTTTATAAAGCAGCGAAGAATGCGTGTCATAGAGCATTGAAAACTCTAAAGATTTATCACATAGCGATCATACTTTGAGGTTAGCTTAGACACGCTTTGACAAGTGTCGATAAAAGTATACCGAATGCCGGTAAACCAGTCTTAGATTCTTTCGGCACATTTTACCGTCAGTTGTTAAGTGCAAATTCTACTATATTCTAATTTGCCTTTTAACGTATGAACAACGCGTGTTTACAATTTGAATATTGGCTGATGTAGAATATATGGGTGATTATAATTCTACATTATTTATGCATTTTAAACAATTTTTTCCTACGCCTTTAATCGTCTAATCAATTAATCACGACTTTGCTAACCGTTGTGTGGAACGAAGATGTCGAAGTTTCGTACGATCAGCCGCGATTCTTTTTCACATTATATTTGCATCAAACTTGCCCAAGTTGAATGACGATAACCATAATGCACGATAATGCGTCATACCCAAATGTAATAGCGTATTACGTGCGTGAGATACAAATGGGATGTTTGCAGTACAAACTTTCGTGATATACGACGTACTATACTTCGGAGGTTAGCGCGAGTTACATTGCGTGCGCCGATGTCTAAGAAGTCGCAATGGAATACCCGGCACAAGAACATCCAATGGTACGTATATTGAGCGAATTTCGTCAATTCGTTGCTCGTGCAAGCATAATTCGTAATATCGAGAAAAACGTACTTCTACTTCAAATTGGAGAAATATCGATGTCGCGCGAGAGGGGACAGATACCAGGTCTATTTTGTCGCAAAATAACACACGATCCAAGGATGCGTAAAGAGATACGGCGACTTGGAAAGCTAAATTGGCCGTATCTGGTATTATTTACATCAAATTCCGTTAGCTCGTTCTTCACGCGAGGATCGATCATCGATATGGAGGGGATGCGCTTATAAATCAAAACGGATTACGCGCAGTGTTCGTAATAACGCGTACATATTTCTAGGTGAATATATTTATCGATATGCGCGCAAGCGTATATTTCTCTAGTTTAAGCAGGAGGACGAACCTTCGGTTGGGCGCGCCGAATTCTCGGCGTCCGGTAACATCGTTGGCGAAATGATAGCCCTGGCAGCCCTCAAGTGCAGCACCTCGCTGTCGTTCGCGGAGCGTGCATTATAAACAACGTATAATGCACCGGGAAGATTACCCGTTCTAGAAATCCGCCTCACCGCGCACGATGTCGAAGTTAAATGTGTTGTTTCTCGCAAGCGCCCCGCCGCGGCCAATCACGCATGAAAGCAACAATGAACGCCGTCGAAATAGGCGGATAGAAGGCCAGACCGGTGATTTCGTTCGGTACATCGTATACCAACGCATGTGCGCCCCTCGGTCCATCGGCGATGCCTGCCTTCGGGCATCCTCTTCCGCATTTCACGTCGTCGTCGGCGGAAAAATCAGCCCTGCCAAACGATCCGCCAGTTATATACCCAGGGTGAAGGATATTTTCGTTAGCCAGGATAACAAAGTATTATATTCTCGAGTCTCGTAAGAGGAACGATTCGATGCTCTCGGGGTTATTAACGCGCCCTCCGATTCGTCGTACGCTCCCTTCTGCCGAGCCTCCTTACGCGTATAAACCACCGACTACGAATACCCATACGTTTACGGAATATTCCCACGAAGACGATACCTTTATAGAATCGCGCGCATATCTTTTGATATTTTTTTCTCATCTCGATCCGATCAGCAGGAGTATCCGTGACGTTCGAACGTCGAGAAAAGTCCGGTTAGTTTCCGCGAACGTAGCGGCACGGTCGGAAGAATGGTCTTCTTTCGCCCCTTTGATAAGGGGACCGTAAAAATCGGAAAATCCCCTCGTTCCCGTTCCTCCGGGGCGTGACTGGTTACTCGTACGTTTTCCACAGCGTGTATATAGGGAGGCCGGAACGCCGATGCGGCCCCGTATTATAGCAATTCAATAATAAATTGTAGAACGCTCGGTCGCCGCATTATGCGCCGGTAATCACAGTAATAAGCAGTTCTAAAAGTAACGTAAGTACGTTGTAGGTAGTAACGAGTGAGCCGTAATCTCGGGGGATGCCAGCATCTCCTCGTGGCTCTGGAGGGGGGCAGGGCGGCGCCGGCGGGAGGGTGAAGGGCAGCCCATGGGCGTCGTACGCTGGCGCGATCCTGAATCGGCATAATTTACAGCTCTGCCCGGCCAAATTGAGCCACGGCCAGTTTATGCAAAAGGCGACATAAACCACGACTCTCGATCTCGCTGCTTTCCGTCGATCCTCGCGGCGATCCAAAGCGTTCTTCCTTCGTTCCGTTTCTTCTTTCCTTCTTGGCACTCGCTGCTGAGCTTTGCGTTTACCGGATCTTTGTCGGTTTTGTTCATTTTTTTAGATTTTCGGTACCGACACTAACCTACCTTAGCCCGTAGCCCATTTTTTGGGTAGTAGTTTTTGAGCGTTCCTCTCCCGTGAAAACGTTTTTTCGCGTGTCCGGACGAAAAATCACGGGTGCGATGGAGCGTCGTCTCGTCCTTTCCGTGGAACGATCAAGTTTCGTTTAATTAATCACCGGTCTTTCCCTCACTCGAGGGGCGTACTATCATCCGGCATCGCTTATCGGTCATGTCAAAGGACGGAAAGTCGTCTTTTTGTAAAACGCGATTAAACTTACTCGGTCGTAGTTGGAAAATGCGTATTCGTATATTATATCGGACCTATGACGTAACTCCATAGGATACGAATCGTCACCGGTGAGTTGGACGGTATGTTCTTCTACATCGTCTCGTTCTACAACTTTATCCTACGATTAACGACGTATATTCTTAAAAGTTTCCTCGAAAACGTGGCCGTAAGTCCATATTGTTTCTCGACGGGTATCGAACAATAAGGAAGAGTATATACGCCTATGAAACGGGTATGCGGGGACTATGCTGTACGTACCCGTTAAGCCAACATCTAATTCGATAACAGGCGAAAATAATAACGTAGCGATCTGTTGCGTTCGCGGCGCGCAATCATCCGTTTCGTACCGGGTGTCCATAGAAAACTATAAGACGGTACGGCGCTTCCTCGAGAGTTCCTCGTGTCCCGAGTGTACGATCGAGGCAGCTCGTTTAAAACGCGAGTAAATTATGTCGAAACGTATATTCCGATATGCATATATACGTATATATATATATATTTGCTTACAATATAGTAGGATCTCCACCATGCTCTATTCTCATTAAACGAGAACATTACATCAAACTTTGATCGAGAATGGAAAACGCGGAGGTGAGAAATTTTTGGACTTTGATCGTAGTTTTCGACAGAGCATATTGCTTGTAATTAATAAATCACAAAGTAGGAATTGTAAATATCCTTCGTTGGCCGTTACCAATGTTGTTCCGAGAAGTTGAACCGGGTGGTTCGATGGTCGATCCGAGTAAGGGGAGAATCCGAGTACAAGAAGAATGGCGAGCGAGCACGTCGTCGTTGGTAGGAATAAATCAGATAATTTTTGGGACGTTCTCGAAGGAGGGCGGATAGAGAGGGGAAGAGGGGGGGGGGGGGGAGTCAGCAGTAGGACGAACGGTAGCGATTTATAACGATACACTCGAGCTACCTCGGTAGCAGATGACATTTATTAAAAGTTTCGGGGCCCGGCCGCGCGGAGCATCGATCTTCCTCCGGTCTGTCCTCCTCGACTTCCTCGCACGAGCACATCCTCGACTTGTTACCCGTCGACGAAAAATACCGAACAGTTTAATAAGCAAGTGGTAGCCGCGCGATATCGCGATACAAGATACAACGAGTGCCATCCATCACGATGGCCACTCCAGTCGTCATTATGGCCCACGAATATTTTGAGACTTGGCCCGACTTGGCCGACAGAAATCTTCGGTGGTCGGAGGCAAAGGGAGATCCCCGTTCCTTCTACCTATTCCTTCTCCGTACCCCCCATCCCCCTTCGTCTCTCCTTTCCTTTCTTTCTCTCGTTGTTCTCGACTCTCCGTCAATTCCACCGACGACTCATCGCTCGCTCGTAATAGGACAAGAAATTGCGACTTGGGCGTCTTTCCCGATGACGGTTAACCGATAACGTCGCTGCAACGATCTCATAAATATCGAATGTAAAGTATCGTATCGCTGTATTCATTTTCGCTGGAAAATTTCTCAAACGCTACATCGTCGAATAACAAACCTACGTTTATGTATTCCAATTCTAATCCTTTCGTTACGATATACCGGGGGAAATACTACCTCCTAGACTATCGACTCGCCTCGATATTCCTACATTTCGAGGACGAGTGCAGAGAGCAAAACCTCGCTACTTTTCGGCATAACATTTGCCGATCGCCGTAAAAATTTCAGGATTTTTGTCGTTCACCGACACTCGGTGTCCACGGCCGAGGGCCGACTGCCCGTTCGATATTCCCTCTCGGCCGTCCAACGTCCATTAAATTCTCTCTCTCTCTCTCTCTCTCTCTCTCTCTCTCTCTCTCTCTCTCCCCGGTCGCTTACTCGTATAATGCGAGAATACGATAATAAAAGCTTAGGCTCGGGGCCGGGCCGATCGACCCGTCATCCTGCTGGTCGCGTGCAAAAAATACGTTAATTCCGCGGAGCTTGCATGACCGTGCAAATAAATAAAACGGCAAACACATCGGCCGTGGCACCGTATTTTATATTTTATCCGGTACGAATGATTGATTGCGCCTCGCTACCGGTCGAGGAGGGGTAGGAGGGGGGCGGAGGGGGGCGGAAGGGGCGGAAGGGGGGTGGGTGGTGGAGAGCCACCGCCGATAGTATCTCGCGAAATGCCCCCACGGCACAGCCGGACCGTACTTGTCGTTTCACGCATTGTTTATTATTGTCCGATGCTTTTATCGCGATCAGCCCGCCGCGGCGGTGAGGATGACGACGGTGGAATAAAAACAAAAGAGGACAAGGAAGGAAGGGGGAGAATGACGATTCCTTTATCGAGTGCGCCTACGGCCGCCTACCGCGCAAGGTGTCGCGATATCCAAAGAGCCCTTTGAAGAAGGACGCAAATTAACTTGGCATCGAGGCCATCGAACCGGCAACGACCATCCCTGCCCTCCGCCCCCCCCCTCCTCCTCCACCCCCCGCCACCCACGTTTTTATTCGTATCGCTCAAATTTATGAGCGTATACATTAGCAGATTTTTCCTGATTTTCTTGCGATACGTGTGCGACTCAATGGAATCGTTCATTTTTTCATCTTCGCGTTCCTCGTTTTCTGAAAAACGATGCTCGAGGAAAACGAAGTATTTCTTTTGGTAGCGAAGGAGTCCGAATTACGAGACGGAAGGAGCTGCCGATCCGCTTACCCGTTTGTCTCCACGATAAATCCAATTTCCACACGACACGCTTGGACGGGAAAAAAAGGCCTGCACCGACGGATCGAACGATTACGACGGATCGGCAATCCAAATGGAAGGAAAGCCTCGTGATTTTGGCACGAACCGGAGTAAAGAAGGCAACGATGGTATATACGCGAGGAAGATAGTAATTACAGAAGCGGGACTGAAAACGCGGGCCTCCATCGAGGCCCTGCGAGGCACGATCGCCGATAAGTATAGTTGTTTCAGGATCGCGTCGATGCCTCCTCTACTCCCGCTATCTCATTTTATTGGTACAGGTTACGTGAAAAATTTATTGGCTCCGAGGGTCGGCGCGCGGCGCCCGTATACACCCCAAGATACCTTCTAACACCTTAATACCATCCTCGATTCCGCGCGACTTTGTATTTCGGTCCTCGAATGGACTACGTACGAAGGCTAACGATAAATTTCGAGGCGATAGCGCCCCGATTCCTCCCGCTTCCGTGCTAACTTTATTTTCTTATTTTCAAACGCGCTCTTCGATACCTTTTTAACGGGATGGAAGGGAAACGGTGGAATATGAGCAATAGATTATCCAACGATCGTCGGGGGAGCTCTTCGTTTGTGATAGATCGAAAGATTCGAAAAGATGGGAGGAGTGGGCTACGGCGTAAACGGAAGGTTGCTTCCGAGTCATCGTGGTTTGTGGAGGGCGCGAATAAGGATGACTTTAAACTGGAACGCCGCATTGCCGATCATCGAGTTTGACGTCCTCCTTCCACGTCGGTTCGGCGGTACATTTCGAAGGGCCGTTCGAACATCGGCCTTATAACGCTAGAAATTGTTGTCGAGCCACTTTTTTCGACGCACCGTCAAACTGCATTCTAGTTCGCCGTCTCGATCTCGTCGTGTTATTCCTCTTCTTCGGTGAATGGACTCGATCACCGCGCGCGGAGCTACCCCGTCATTATCGTCCGATACAGTTTTGCCTCATTTTTTCCTTCCCCAACCCTTCCCCCCTTCTCCTCTCGCCCCTGCCCTCTTTTTCTGTTATTCCATATTTATCCCTTCTTCGTTTCTGTACACTTCGACCTTTTGCAACGATGAGAATTCGCCGACGTCGTCCTTCGTGGATCGTAAACGCGCTTCCAATACTTTATTCGGACGTATCGTAAAAACGGTCCGTCGCGTGCTCGCTAATTAACTCGTTCTGCAGGATCAAGAGCCCTTGGCTCGGATATCGAAATACGGATGTTCCGCGAATATCGGGTACCACTTCCTTCATCGCGCAGAAAATGCATGATTACGAGGGTGCGCGACCGATTTTCCGAAAGGGGGCCTCGATTTTCTCCGGTCTACCGCGATATTATTTTCGGCCGGTATCGGCACTTATGCAGCGCCGCGCACGACGCAGATCGGCCCGGCTCGATCGTCACGCTCGATTTCCTACGGACTGCACACACCACGGTAATGTAGCCGATTAATGCCCGCGGGACGATCGTCCGAAGTTTCTTACCAAGTGTCCCGCAAATTGCCACGATAAACGCCCCGTGGCGGGGCAATATTCGACCGGAAATACCGGATGCTACCGGAAGATATATTCGTCTCGAATATGTCTCAGCCCCCTCTCTCCCCCTGTGCGCCGATCAAAACTTCTACCTTCCTACGCTCCACGTCGGACACTTGGAACGGAGTTGCGATCGTCGCTTAAATCTTCTCAACTCGCTCCAACTTAAACGCTCTACGGATGTCAAAGTGACGCGTTCGCATTTTAAGGCGAGAATCCTTCCAAGGATCCGGATAGATCTTTCGACGAAGCTGCGTGCGGCGCAAAGTCCAGGCTCCTCGAGGGCGATCGATCGGCGACCGCGGCCCAGGGTATTATTATCGAACAACCTACCGGTCCATGCCCGTGGAGTGGAGGTATTGATGTTCTGGCAAAACGTTTGAGCCACTTCCTAGGCGGTGTGCTGCCCTGGCCCGGAGGCTGCCAGGAATCAATGACAAATCCAGCCTCGACGTGGCCCATCCTGCCGGCCGTGTTTTAATTTACTCGGCTCGATAAACGCCGGAATTAAACCACGTCGAGGTACTGGCTTATCGTGATTATTTATCGGGCCTTTGTGCTTTCGCTCGAGGATCGGTAAGCGAGTCGCGTTGGATCGATCGCCGATTAACTTTTGAACGGCGAATCGTTACGGTAGGATTTTTGGGCGAACGCGTCGAGGATCGTAGTTACGAAGGGCTTAAGAGGCCGGACCGTCGATCGTGATCGATTCTGCGCCCAATCGTGTCGATGCACCATCCAAGATCCGCGGGATGAAAGATTTGTCAACCGGACGAAAGAGCCGTGCTCCAAGAGTTTCGTCTTCTTCGACATAGGTGACTCTGCCTGTTCCTCTTCTATCGAGCTTCGATTACGTACGAGAATATCTTTCGACGCGCAAGACGTTGCTTCGACGCCTTTTTTCATTGGAATACGATTTTAACGAGCATACGTCGCGAGTCGGGGTATATCCAAATCAACCAGGGTTCTCGCGATGGCTTTTCGTCCTTCGCGAATCTTCAGCGAATAAAACGCTGACGAACGATGCGCAAAGCGTTAATCGCGATGCGTTTACACCTGCACGATTCTTCGCGGACGAAGCGCGTACGAATGTTCGACACGGTCGTCGCGTGTTTCGCACTTTGCGGGAAATTGCAAAAATTTCGCAGATTTCTCTCATCCTCTCCTTGGCCCCGAGACGAGAAATCGGCGATATGCGCCACGAGGCATAGGGCATTAACTTATTGGCGCGAAATAACGTACGGTCGTTGTATCGTGAATCGTCTTCTCAGAGGCAGCTTCAATTTGCGACAGGACACTTCCTCTACGGCATCTACCGATTCGAACGAAAATCGGCAATGCGATGGGACCGCGTCTGCGCCGATCAAAATCGTCGTATTTCGATCGTATCGATCCAAGTTGTGTAAAACGATGCTAAAAATGGGATATAAGATAATAACGGTGCAAGCATCGTTGCCATCGTCCAAACCCGCGCCGTTCAAAGAACAAGGGTTAGGATCGGCTTAATTCCATATTGAACGTTGAGCGTAGAATAAGAAGTACCGTAGCAAGACATCGTCGGTGCACGGTCCGTGCATCGGCGGTGCACCGAGGCTCGGCCGCGTGTGCCTCCTCCTCCACCGACACGCAGGGTGGGCGTGGTGATGTACGAGGGGCTATCGAACTGCTCTATCGCTAATAAATCTGCGCCTCAACTAGAATCTGCCCCGAGTTATGCCGGCCTGGGAATAACGATGGATCGGATGCGCCGCCAGAAAACCTCGCCGCCAGATTTCTTCCGAGCCGATGACGATGTCACGATCGCGTTTTATCCGCCAACCCGCGGGATTCCTCGAGTACTTTAGGCCTTCGAGGTGGATGCCGGACCAAGCAAAGGAATATCGAACGCGCCGCTGGACGACTACAGTGGCGATCGTTCGAAACTGTCAGATCGGGTACCGAGCGCGAATTTTAATAATGTTTTATACGTCTATGGGACAAAAACATCTTCGCGTCGTGGCACAACTCGAGTGCTCGCGCTGCGCCACGCTCTGCCTCCGAGAAGGGATAACATTCTCCATTCCGCAAGCAATATTACATTCGCACCATTGGGAATCGTGCACGATCAAGTGTATCGAGGAGACGTGTGTCGTAGTCGAGGCCGCGTTTTATTTCGAGACACTCGTTCGTGGCTCGGCCAGAGCTCAGAGGGGGAAGAACACATCTTCCTCGTGGAGTTCCATTCGTCATCGATTGAAACGTTACTTAAAAGACGTAGCGGCGAGATCGAAATTCCGGCCTCATCGGCAAACGATCGACGAGTATCACCAGATCGATAATTAGAAGGAAATCGTCGGGGGAGCGCGAACGAGCGAGTTATCGCGGAGAATCTGCGATGCACTACCGAGCAAGGGGGCGGAAGGCGGCGAAGGGGGTAAAGGGGCAGAGAATCTGTGTCAGAGGTTGGTTATGTCTCGGATTTATGGGTTTGATTACCGGCGCGTTATACGTGCGCCGCGATTTTGTATGGGTAAATCGTGATCCTCCACGCCTCCTCTCCCTCCACCCCCTGCGCCCCTGCCGCCCCCGCCACCGCCCCTGCCCCAGCCCCCACCGCGGACCTCGGCCCTCCGCCCTCGGCCCTGCCCGATCGCGTATAAAGTTATCGCATTCTCGGCCCGTAAGTGTCCATTGTCTACTTTCAGGCCCGCGTTATGCCCCGTGCTTACGTCTCGGTGCCTCCCCCTCCTCCTTCCCCTCCCCTCCTCTCGCCCCTCCCCTCCGACGCTCGCCAGCCTGGTAATTTCACTTTTACAGTCACGCCGTACTCGCGTCGGCGATAATGCCGCTACACTTGCCCGCCGAGTCATCGGATTTTATTGTCTGGATATTAACACTTCGTACCCGCCGGAAGCCAACCGATGGTTGGATTTTAATCCCGATCATCCGGTTGCGGAATATTCCGCACCCTGGGTGCCGAAGGCGAAGTACTTCCCGGTAGGCTCGGCCGTGTGTCTATTTAGAATACGTAGCTTTGGCGGCCCATTAACCATCGGAGGTCCGTTTAAATCCCCGACTCGATCCACTCGGATACGAGAGAAGAACGATGGGCACGGTAGCGATGGTTCCGGCGAATCTTCGAGAGGCGATGGATGTCGGCGAGTAAGCGGGCCGATCGGCGCCCCTCGATTCCGGCCCCTTGGAAAAGAGCGTCGATCCTACACCGGCCCGAAGCGTGGCGAGCAAAAGTTCCCGGACGCTTCGCGCCGCTCGTAGAAGGCCGTCGAAGATGCCCGGTGGGGCGGAGGGGGTTAAAGATGCTCGACGTCGGTCGGTGAGAAGATGAGAAACGTCGCGGGAGGTCCCGTCCTTACTGTGCCAGGATTGATGGACATCCTCACCTACACGCCGGATTATTCGGTGCCCCCCGTACGTACACCCCCGGCCACAAGTCGCCGGACGTCCTTTGCTCGCTTTCGGAAAAACGATCCTCGAAACGTGGCTACGATATTCTCTTTCGATTCTGCTCTTTGGCGACAACCGCGTGGCTCCGTTTCGTACCGATGTTCCCAAAGCAAATTAATCCTCCCTCGTATTATTCCAATTAGACGTTAACCTCGATTATACGTTCGTAACCGAATCAAAATATCGGTAGGATGCTCGTAATTCGAGGTCGACCATTCGCGAACGTGAGCGTGCTCGGCTCGCAAAGCCCGCTCTTTACGCCGACTCGAACGATACTCGAGGGCGGCATCAAAGGTTGCGCGCTTCTACGCTTTTGCCCCTTATCGCGTTATTAATTTCTCGTACGTTGTGCGCGTACGGTTATTCAAGAACGTATAATCTATATTGGAAGGTGGCGGCGCGGAGGGTCAACATTGGGCAGAGAAGTGTCCGGTGACTTGTAGACGGGAGTGTACGGCTCTCGGAGAGGAAAAGAGAGAGGGAGAGGGAGAGGCAGAGCGCGCGAGCGCGCACATCCACTTACGGGCGGTAATCACCGGTCGTTAGCGCCTCATTCACGCTAGATGTTACGGACGTCACGGAGCTGCTTTACTTTGAGCCGGTATCGATATCCCGGCCGATCGATCGTTATACATCGGCGAAGCCTCGGGAGTCCGAGGCGCTAGAACTTACCCGCTCTTTCCTTTCGTCTCCCTTTTTTCTCTCTCCTCTCGACCTTCTTATCTACCACGGTGGCTCTCCGCCCGATGCCCGTTACTCCTCGGTAATTGCTCCACCGATTTTTTACGCGCCATATCCGCCATTCTTTTCCAACGTATTCCAAGCCGCTCGACTACCGATCCCTTTCTGCCGCGTCCATATTTTAGACCGCTATCCCGCGAGATCTTTGCTCGCACTAGTGCCGGCGCATCGACGAGCCGGCGTGGCTTCTCGTCTCTGCCAATCCTGCGAAACGTTGAGTCGAAGCAAGTTGAGAAATATCGATCGGTACGAGGATTTTTCTCGAGGATGATATCGTTAAAATTTGTGCAGGTGAAAGCATTTGAAGAAGATTCCGTTCGTCGTCTGGCCGGGCCGTCGATCCTATCGAAGTGCTCGATGTTTATGGTGGAATAAGAGAGAGAGATCGGAATGGATGTTGTAAGAGGGGTATATGTACGCTACGGAATCCACGTTGAAATAGTGCGTCCTAGACCTCGGTAATCGGCACCGAAAATCAAACAACACCCATTTATATACCGTGGCCAAGTTGAAAGGCACGCACGATCGTCTCAACACCTCGTCTCTCCTGGTAAGCGTTGATGATCTTCCAAACTGGTTGGCTCATTAGTATGTGAAGGTTGGTGCCACCTACTGGGCGGGGCGGTGGGTCATTGAAACAATGGTGTTGTGACTAGACATCATCGAGTTCGTCTCCGCGGCAGGCCGCGTGGGGCCCTCGATTGATTTCCACCGATGATCGATCGATCTCTTGGACTCGTCGGTGCTCTGCCACGGGGATTCTTCCTTTCCGTCAGAGCTATTAACGGGCTCCTCGAAGCGCCCGATCTCTCTTCGACTCAGACTTTGTTCTTCGAACGAATTTGACGAAAATTTGAGCGAAAGTCAATGGCTCGATATTTCCTTGCCGCCGTTTTCGGTGCAAATTCTCGACTTTGTACTTCAAAGGGATGTTAAGGTGGGACATCCCGTTGAACTTTGAAACTCCGAGGGAACCTCCCGTCGGAGAAACGGTCGCGAGGACGATCGTAGAACGGTAATCGTACGGCCATCTCGCTCGAAAATGCGAGACTAGGATGTGTCGTTCCGATGGGGCAATTAATATTCGTTATCCCCCGAAGGCAAGTGCGATTTGCTTCCACGTCGTGGCGGACCTCTCGTTCTCGGTCTGTACACCCGGAGAGGGAGCGAGAGGGGGAGAGGGGGAGAGGGAATGTTGGAGGAAGGGAGAGAGCGGACTCTTGGAGTCACGAGTGCAGGTAAAACCGACGGTATTCTAACTGGACCCACGGACCTAGTCCTCATACTCCTCCCTCGAAAAAGGGTAGAGTGTGCCAGTCATATATTAGAGAACTGTTGGGGACACCTAACAAGCTGGCAGGACACGTTTCCCAGAATCAGGGGTACCCGGCTGCTGCTGCTGCTGCTGCTGCTGCCGCTGCGACCAACCCTCTCCGACTGCTCTCCTCTCTACCTCTCTCTCCTTCTCTCTCTCTCTCTCTCTCTCTCTCTCTCCCCTTTACTCTTCTCCTCCTTCCTCCTCTCCGTCGTTTTCTTTCCTTTCTGCCCTTGCCTCCACCTCCTTTCTCCCGCGGCAATATTCCACGACGTATTTTACATCGAGCCGCCGGCCGAGAGGTGCGGATGGATATTGTTTCGCGCCCTGACACTCCTCCGTATTTTTTCTTACCTCTTCCTCGCCGCCTCCGGCCGAGGCTCTTTCTCCTCTTTCACCGCGTCCTTCGAGCCCGCCTTGGCCCTCGGATCAACGGAAGCACGTGGAAACTGGGAAAAGATCACCTCTCGTCGACGTCGATCAGCGCGAAAATATTAATGGATGAAAATGATAGGATACGCGGTTCATTGGAATCGAGTGTGGAACGTGTAACCGAATGTGTAATGGAACGAAGGATGATGGATGGTTTTAGGTGCAAATGTAGGATGTTTAAGGTCAAATTGAGTAGCGAGCGCAAATATCGTGACGAACGATCGAGCAGCAGAGACAAGCGTGTTACCGATCGTAAAGGAAACGGTGATCCTTCTGTACGTATATTCCAGTTTAGCCGGCTTTCTTTGGCCGTGTACGAAACACGTTTGTCTTTCAGGGCGATCGATTTCCATTTAAAACGTTGAAACGAATGAGAGTAGCTCTATTCCTCGTTAAAATTCTTGGAAATTATTATGGCACACGCCGAGGGATTGGTTTAGCGTGAAAAAGTGTAGATTAAGTTTCCTGAAATTATCGGGGTTAATAATTTATCGTCGTATAACTGACGCGCGTTGCTCGAAGCTCGACGGGACTGAGAATTCGGTTTTGTTGGGTCTTTTACTCGGGATCAAAATTACTTTTCGCGATTCCGTACGTCAATTTCACCGCGTGCCAGCAGTGCCGGCGCGTAACTATTCCCCAGAAGGCTTATCGGCGATTATTAATCCAGTAGTTCTCCTTTATATACGCCGTAACTGCCGTAACCTGTTTCTCTGGTACTCTAGAATTATTATTAACAAGAAAGAGCACTCCGGGGCAGTGCTCATCTTGTACGTGTAACGAGCATTAAACGATAAATAGAAACGCCACGTCGCTATTACGGGATTTTTCACCTCGGGCGCACCATGCATTACTTATACAAAAAGCCCAGAAAAAGGGCAGGGCAAGATTGAATCTACTGCCCGCTCAAAGGTGTACGCGACTTGCGCGTGGCTTTCGAGATCCCAGGAGCATTAGAAACAAACGCGCTTTACATTTCCTTCTTCGATTCCTTCTCGAGGTTCCATCCTCGAAGCTCGCCTCGAAAGGAGGATCATTATTGTCGCATTCAAAGTCCGAGACATTATCTCCGGCGAACGATCGATCGGTAATCGATGTCGAGCGATTTGGTAATCGTCCGAATCTTGGCGATACATTCCTCTCGAGGGATCGGAGATGAGTAAGGAAGGCAGAGAGAACTCGGAGGTGGACGCTCTCGTGATGGAAGGATAGCTTTAGCAATTTCCCGAGCGTGGAGCATCGGCGCACGTATTTAGCCGCGGAACAAATCCCCGGCGTTAGGTAGGCCAATAAATTAATCCAACCGAGTTCCCAGCGAGGTAAGCCTTTGGGGCTTCCTAAAATACCCGAACGAGTTTACCAGAAATAAAAACAAGTCTTAATTAAATGAAACGGTCGGCCGGTGGTACCGGGAGCTCGCCTCTGCCCCTCCTTCCCGGTCAATAGTTCTACCACGCTTCCTCGGGATTTCGAATTTAGTAGCTTTGCCCCCGCTCGGAGAGATTCGAGTTCGTGTACATACAAATACCCGGGAAATAGAGAAATCCGCGAGCGATGTCCGAACGAGTCGAACCACCCATCTCTTTTTTACCCTTTAACCGATAGATTTTATAGCGCACCAAACGAACGAGCGCCTTTGCCATTTTTCGTAATGCCCATTACGATCGATCCAACGAGGGTAGTGGGAAAGGGGAAAGTTGGTGTTTAACGTTTCGACCTATAGGCTACTCTGAATTTCTTGCTTTCCAAATACCTCTCAGAATTTGGTCAACGTTTCGGGTTAAGGGTCCGATCCAGTCTATGATCCTCGTATACGATAAATAAGAATCTCGAGTTTCTTTAAATCCTGGTAATTTTGTCCCCTCGAGGTTTGTTCGGAGTGGCGCGTTACTCGAGGACTTCTCTTCGGGTGTCGGCTCAGGTAGCTCGGCTCTGGTATCAGAAACACATCGTGTCCTACACGAGTCGCGTCTGATAACACTATTACCCGAAACGATTCACACGGTTCTCTTTTCGGTTCACGATTAGAGCTGCTTTACGAGCCGACCTCTATCCGAGATTCTTCCGCTCGGCCACGAATAACGAGTCCAGGATTAATCCCTCCGTTTTGCTCGTTTTTACCACCGCATCTGCGGGGGAATTTTTCTGCTCGATTTTCTACGAGAAAGACCGCATTATAGACCGTTTCTCCTCGAACGTGGCTTCTTTTTCCCTCCGACAAAATCCTCCTCGAATGCCGACAACACTAGCGATTCGCCGATATTCGAAAAATATTTCCGACACTCGATGAATCGCGCGCAATAAAGAGCATCGAACGTAAATCCGCTTTATACCGTATCGTGAACTTTGGGGCATAATTTAGTTTCGCGGATCAAAGGGACAGGCTTCGATCGGGATCTCGACGCTCAAGGAGCGCGTAGGCTATCGCATTGGCGTTACCGTGACACGCATAGACGAGTTCTCACGGTGTTTATGTTTTGACGTTTACAACTCGTCCCTAATATACATTTATGCTTTTATGTAAAATCCATGTACGAACAGTCCGGTTGTCAGAGCGGTGGGATTGGCTCGTAAAGAGTCATCATTTCCAGAAGAGTGACGGGAAGGAGCACGCGTTAAAGACTTTTCGTTTACGAATATCAATTTGGTCGGCGCGTGGTGGATAATATCGATGTATCCCCATTATCGTAACGTAAGGTCGCAATATGATTAAGCCGATGGATGCACAAAGCGAGACACCAGCCCGTCAATCACGGCGAATCATCGTGATCGCTTCCTTATTTGCAATCAAACGTTATTGCGTTATTATCGGGTTCTCAAATTATTTTCGTACGCGACGCATGCGCGTACAACGGGCAACGAACGTATTCGGGTTCTGGCACGACGTTGTTAATAAAATAATCCGAAAGTCTCGCGGCTACCGACAACGCGCACCTATTCGAGTTGTAACATCTCCCGAATCATAGATCCATATCGAATGTTATCGGTCCGCAATAATTTTCCTGGCCTCGCTTCGTTAAGTAGAAAATAAAAGCGCGTCGGGGCCGAAAGTCGTAGTGTGGAGAATTCAGGAGAAAATTCCACGTATGACGGGACGAGGATGGCTCTGCGAGGGGGTCGAGGGGGTCGAAGGGATCGGGGGGAGCTGCGAGGAAGGAGAGGGTCAAGGGTAAAGCATTCCGTGAGTTGACACTCGTAGCTGGCCCGAATGTTTCGGATGGTTCTCCTTCCTCTTCGACCTTTTGTCCGGCACGGTGCATCCTCGCCCTGCGTGGTTCTCAGCCGTGCCCACCTCGGCCCACCTCGGCCCACCTCGGCCCACCTCGGCCCACCCCGTCCTCCGGGCCCCGTGGCGACGGGATAAGGACAGCCCGAGGGAGGCAGGGGGGGCGTGCTGTACTACGGTTCGTGTTCTTGGTTCCTGGAATCGCTAATTAGTGTCCTCCTTGTTTTATTCCCATGCCGGCCGTCCCCTTCTCCGTCCACCCTGAAAATCGGCCCCCGCCCCGCCCCGCCCTGGCCGTCCGCACTCTCCTCCCAGCCGGACGACTGACACCCGGCACGACGATTCCATCTCGCCAAATGGAAATCGCCGCAACTACTCGCCATCCTCCGGCTCTTACGCTCGCGTGCCTCGCCTAACGGCTTTGAGCGCCCTCGATTACGATTATAGGGGGAACGATTATCGGACCGATTCGTCCTTCCACCCCTCTTTTACCTTTTACCAACGAAGAGCGAAACGTTATTGCCAACACTGAAAACGTTAAAGTTGCCAGAGATCGCCGCCACCTTTGTTGAAAGAATTTATCGCGTACTCGAATAAGCGGATACGATGCATCCGTCGATCTTTTTCCCATTATTAGGATTGTAAGGAGGGCAGGATCGTTACGATCGTTTTAGATCGTAGAAGAACGAGCGTTGATGGAGCTTACGAATAAGAATCGAGGAATGGCAATTCGGAGAAGGTTGCGCGTTGTTACGCAAGCGAGAATCGAAGATCCAGAGGCACTTCCCGAACCTCCCGAGGTTTATCGATTTCTTCGACGAATTTCTCGAATGCCATACGCTTCTCTTCGTGCCTTCGCACCCTCGAAAACATCGGGCCGTCTTCGCTCCCGGCGCGGTGTGATCGACGCAGCAGATCTCCAATGAAACGGGCTCGTTTCTTGGAATCGCTAATTAGTGTCCCTGTTGCTCCCTTCGTTTCTAATCAGTGGCGAAAGAACCAGCCGATGGATCCGATTCGATGCCGCTCGGTTCTTCGGCCAGACGGACTGACGCCTGGCTCGATGACCCACATAAGTGGACGCACACGAGCACGCGCACGATCGCGCACCCACGATATTCTCCGTGGCATCATTTACATATTACTCTGCCCATCTTCCTCTCGAGCCAATGACGTACACCAGGATATCGATACGTCCAGCTATGGACATTGTTACTGCCAATTTTACGATTTTCACCGCAAAACGCGACTCGAATCGACCAAAGGCCTCGATAACTTTCCCAAAATATCTACATCGATTTATTTATATCGCATTCCTTCGCGCCAAATTACGAGATACGATATCCGAATGGAGCGTACAGCGTAAGGAATGGTAATGAAAGGGGACATAGGGTGGATATCGTAGAGGTCGAATTCGAGGATTGAAATTAGGGTAGATGGCACGGTGCAGGATGCGGACCGACGATAAGTCGGCCGTGCGTGTCGTGCGAGAATCCAGAAATGTCTGCACGTTCTTTGGCAGCGGGCAGAAACGACGGTGGAATAAAGCAGAAACGTGACCGGCGCTCCTCGCAATTTACGTCAAAACCGGCGTCGTGGATTCCAGCATACCGAATAACGACGTCGTCGAGAATAATGTCTCCTGTGTAGATTCGATCCCGATAGGAAAATACCATGCTGGTATCTCTAGAATCCGGCGGGGGAGAAAAAAGAAGCGGGATGAGCGGAACAGGGTGTTGCTCCAGTGGTCAACGAGCTGTTGCGAGATGAAGGGGTCGGATAAGGCGAAAAAGGAACGAAAGCTCGACATCGATATTGTTGTCCTAAATTTTGAAACCCTTGCCGAAGCCGAACCGCGCTGTCCGCCAGTTTTTATACGGGGATTTCCACAATATTCGAGGGTGTTTTCTCATCCACCCAGTCGTAACGCAGTGGTGGATAATGTTTCGAAAGGACGACGGTGGAAGCTCTTGCCGAATCGTGTGGAGAGATTAAAAATCCCCGAAATTTGTTACACCTCTCTTCCGAGTCACGCATATTTTTTTTTTTAAAGACTAAGGTGAATTTAGCACAAGGTTCTTTCCAATGCGACGAGCAGGATCGATTTTTCGTCGCCGGTTCTGAAACTCCGAGTATCCTTTCGCTCGTATGCTCGATCATTCTCAATCTTTGCATCGCGGAACGTGGGGCGTGAAGAATAATTTCCAAGACTTCCTACGCCGAATGATTTCTAAAACTCGTTAACGCGTCAATCCGTTTATCCATTTTCCGAAAACGTGCCAGAACATAGGCTACTTCCGCGGGAAGGAGAGTCGTCGACCAAAGTATCGGTCGACGGAGGTAAAAGAGTGGCGAAGGGGCAGAAGGGTGAGGAGTAGAGCATCGATAAGGCCTCGCGCATAATCGAAGGGGATGAGAGGGCGCGGTGGGATCTGGGAAACAAAAGGGGCGCCCTCGTCGCGGTTGGAAGGACGGAAAGGAGGATGCGAAAAGAAGAAATCGAAGGCGGAATGTTGTTCGCGCGCGGAGTTTGTCAGCGTGGAACGCTACATTGTACCATTACGGGCGGCTGAAATACATAGAGCCGGCGGGTAGTCGAGGACTTTTATTCTCCCACATTTGCCACGCGCTTCGCGTGGACCACACCGCGATCCAGAATTGGATCGTTACGCGGGGACGAGGATCGATCTCACTTCGAACGCTCGCGTTCGAACGGAAGGGGTGAAGGCATGGCGGAAAAAAGATGCGAGATGCAAAGAGCAGGACGGTAGCTACATCGCTCCCATCGCGCTTCTCGATGGCCGTATCGGTCAACGCCTCTTGGAATACGTATAATTTGGTAATAGGCAAAAAAAGGATCGGCTCGAGCAGCTCGGTAACGAGGATTTGCGGCCGGGCAGCCTCCCTTCTGGCGATAAATCAAAATCCTCGGGGACGCGGAAAGCACAAAAGGAGGAAACGTTTAGGCTCGAAGGAGATTAAATAGACGGACGTCGTTCGTAGTTGGGAGAAAAAGCGGGTATTCTTGTAAGCAAAGCCGGCGCGTTGGCATTCACAACAGGTTCCTCCTCTCCTGAGGGGATCTCCCAGGTTTCCTCCGGCCGAGGGGGGCAAAAAATCCATCATAGCGGCGCAAAGTGCGGTGCCGGCAACCCACTCCGGCAATTATCATAAAACGCTCCAGATGCTGGCCTCGGTTATGCTCCATGCCAGCGGAATCGGACGTCCGACTATAAATTCAGGGTGCGTCCGCGCGATACGTCCCTGTCGAATCGCGCGGGCCCGACTTTATTCCCGGATACTTCGGTAGAAGAACACGGCTTTTGGGGGATCGAACGGAGCGGACTCCCCTCGAACTGATGGATCGACTCGATTCCTCGCGTTAACGAACACGGTGGTCCGACGTCCTTCCAGGCGAAACGCGCGCCTTCTGCCCCGCGAAGTAGCGGCTCTCGGGCTAAACTCGATGTCGAACTGGATAAGCCGGTACGTTGCTTCAAAGTACATTTTCTCGACGTTGCGCTCATTGGTGCGGCGATCGAATCGATGCGAGGACGGGCTTTAACGACGGCATCCCGTCTACCCTAACGTACTTCTCGATCAAAACGGTTTACCGTTGGCCGTGCGCTTTGAAAAAAAAAAAAAAAAAAGAACTCGTTGCTCGTACCAACGAATTTGGAATCCCGCGCGTGACTTCCGAGTATCGTACATCCGAGGCACGAGTTTAACGGCGCACTTTTCGAGCCGGCGCGTTTCACAGTAGAAAAAGGTAGCGCATATTTAAGGTAATCCGGCCTTATAAGCGTAAACTTCCATACGTGTCCGGGGGGTAGTCAAATACTCTGGTGGTACTCGTCTTTTCGTTTCTCCTCGCGATACATTCTCCGGTCGCAAGAACACCTTTGAAACTGCTGTTAGAACCTTCCGACGGGCACGATAAATCACGATCCACGAATATCGCGTACGCGCCAATGCGAAGGCGGTCGGATTCATCGAGAATATCGTTCGCTTATTACTCATACCGATATGTTTATAAGGATAATCGAACGTGGCCGCCCAGGGGCGTAGATCCGCATCGCCCTGCTTTACGATCTACGGGGAGCTGCTCGAAAAGGCGCGCGTACCCTTCGAATCCTTTTCGCACTCGAACGAACTGCTCCCGCTTCCAGCGGTACTTTATCTCTCTCTCTCTCTCTCTCTCTCTCTCTCTCTCTCTCTCGTCGGGAATTTTCCAAAGAAGCTCGCATACGTTCGTTCGACGCGCGTCATTCCGGTCGATCGTCTCGTTTACGTTCGGCGATTATAAATCCGGTCGTCACCGCGCCTTAACTCGCGACTCCCCCTCCCGCTCGCCTCCCCCAGGCCGGCCGTCGGCCCGTACGGCCACTCGGGCACGTACGAAAGCTCTAAAGACCGTGGCGGAGCCGATACTTAAATCACTCCGGTCACTCAGCCTCGCGGCTCAGATTGATGTAAGGCCGTGTTTTACATTCAATTCAATTGGGCAAAAAACTGCTATTCGCTGGCGGGCCGCACCGATGCCGGCGCATTGTGCCGCCCCGTTGCCGGGATGTTACCGCTCGATTCCTTTGGACAACCGACCTACCACTCTCGGACCTCCGCCACGGCGCAAGAGGTAAACCGCGCGCGCTCGTTAGAACCGTCCACGGGATACCCGACGCCAAATTGTCATTATCTATCGCGCAACGGAACGGAGATCCGCTGCGCTCGCCGAGCTCCCGACTCTCGCTCCCCTCCGAGGGCAGAGCTTCCTTCGAGGGCACCGGCTGGATGATCCGGCTTTGAACGCGGGCTGCGAGACGCTTTGCGCGCTTTCTTACGCGAGGAGCGGCCGAGATGCGAGCGAGCGATGGGGCTCGGCCCAGGGGGTACGACGAGGTTGCGCGAGATTCGCGATCGAGGTACGGGCGGATCGTCGAAGTCCCGAAGGAAATCCGGCGTCGAGGATTTGGGAGAGTACATCCCGGTTCCGAGCTTGGCGGTCGAGAATCATTGGGGGGGAATAAACGCAGGGCCACGTTTCCGCACTCCTTTTCCCCATTATTCGAGGATGCGAGGGATTACCTCGCCTCGGCCGAGGGACGCACACTCCTCCGGGGATGTATACCGCGCACGGTATACACGAAGGATACACGGAGGATACACGAGGGATACACGAGGCACGCACACGAGGGTGGCTGGAGCGAAGGTGGATACCAGGGCGGGGTGCGTGGGGTGTGTGGGGGGATAGCCAGCAGGTATACCCTGGGTATACCGAACCGTTGTCTTAAGGCTACCATATATTACGTCTCATGCCGTGTGGCTGCAGGCTCGTCCTCGTCCCACCTGCGCGGCTTTCCATCGCTCCCTCCCTCTCCCCCCCCCCCTCCTCCTCGTCCCCCTCCGCTCCCCTCGCCCCGGACGCCCCCCGGCCCTCGCCGCGAAGCCGAAGGGAGAGCCTCGAAGAGGTCCCACAGGCCCGTGTCGTCGCGGGCATTCCTGGAGCTGATTTTATTTGTAGGATGTCAACCGGTCGGAGGCGAGGGGCCCGGGGGAAGGGGCGCAGAATGCACGGAGGGGGAGAGGAGACAGTGAGGAGCTGCACGGGCATGGGACCCGGGACCGGACCGAGGCCGGACAGGACCGAACGGCAATTAATTCCCCTCTAGATTTATCGTGTCTAACTCCGCCGATCGTACCCCGCGGATCCTATTACCCCCGCGGCCACCAACACACTTTTCCCGGCCCTCCCGCCAGCGCGAGCGCGAGGCCGATTTCTCTGCCAATCATTTCGCCGCTTCCGCGAACGCTCCAAGGACCCCTCGGCCCTTTTTGCGCCGCATCGGAGCCTCGCGCTCTCGAGCTCGCGGCCACGACGCGTCGGCGGCATCGACGTCCCGACACTCGCCGGCTTTGAATTATACTCCGCGGATTCGAACGAGTTTCTTTCAGCCCTCGCGTGCTCGGAGAATGCCATTAGTACGTAGCTCTGCGCAGAGGTATCGGCCGTGCGCCAGGGCGCGCCTCTCGAACGTGCTTCTCGAGTGTTTCGAGCCGCGTACCTTGGCTTCCTTATCGCGGTTATGGCGCGACGATATCGAGGCTCGCGGTTCGCTCGGGCCCGTCGAAGCAGCTTTCCCGTTTCTTTTGGCGACGGAGGAGCGCGAGAGTCGCACCGGTGCAGCGGGGGGTCCGTAAAGACTCGCCGCACACAGGCACGAGGGTACATAAACACCGCGGATATATATAAGTTGGTAGCTTCTGAAATCCGTGGCTGATCCGAGACCGATAGTGTTGGGACGCCCAGCGGGCAGTCCCGGCTACCACGGCACCCAACGATCTATGGTCGTGACGAGAATCCACGAACCATTACGGCGCGATGGACGTACGCGCCTCGAGGATCATTTTTGCTATTATTCTTACCGATACCACCTTTGCCTCTGCGCGTAATACGCTTTACGAGGTGGGATACGCGTATATATCACGGTTTTGGATATGCATTACGGTAGCCGACTCGTAGATTGAACCGCGCGGATGTCGCCGCGAGGCGGTATTATTCGCGAGTGGCTTTGTTCGAATTTCCTAAACGTCCGGATACTCGAGGAAAGGGTGTACATCGGTCAGGTAGGATTACCAAAGCGAGACCGTAGGTGAGCTAGCGACGGCCCACGCGGATGTAAAATTAGTGGGGGCGATATTTAGTCGGCATAACGTCGAATCTCGACAGCTGCCCTCGCTCATCCTTATCTCCGTGGCCACATCTTCCTTGCACGCCGAGAAAAATGCTTCCTCTCGATAATCAAAGACGGTAGCAGCCGAGCGTCCCCCCGTGCGTTCCCTCGATGGCCCGTGGAAAAAAAGAGAAAGCCATTATAAACGCATCCTCGGGCCACTGAAGTATCCAAAATATTGCTCCAGAGCCGATCTCGGTCTCCTCCACCGTTCCATCTCGTTTCTCTCGCTTGCGATATGCCGAGGCGCGCGGGTATCTTGCGAGCTTTCGGCTCATTTTCCACGGTACGCCAGGAATCCATACGGCGAGGATTCCTCGGTTTTCCAAAATATCGGCCATTGGCTTTTGCCCGACTCGTGGAAACGCACCCCTGGGAAGAGTCGCTAGAAGCGGTCGCTGTTTTGGAAATCGCGCTTCGACGAGAGCAAGTACGGTAGCGGGGAAAACGCGATTCTGGCGATGAGACGTGGCAGATTCGGCCCACGTCCGAGAATACGCGTACTTGGTGGATATACGCCGTAAAGCAGGGCGTTATCGCGCCGTCATTGTCTCTCGGAGACTTCCAGGTTTACCTCGCGTGCGTCTACGTGGAAGCCGCGGAAGAAATGCTCGCAGCGGTTAAGGAAACGCGAAATTCGCGAATGGACGTACGCCCTTGCTCAAAACTCTCGGGGCATCCGCCTCCGCGAAGATCTCGAAACGATTCAAATCTTTCGAGTATTTTTTCATCGAAACAACGTGCGTTTCGCATTCCACGAAACCGGCAATGCGTATGACGATACTCCAAGAGAGAACTACCCAGGAACGTGGGCAAAATTGTAGCGGGCTCCAGAGTAACGCGATCATTTCTCGAGAAATACAGAATTAATTCGTGGGCAATTTATAACGCTGAAAGGAAAGTACGGACGCCTCAACCACCAGATCGCGTACGGGTTACATCGCTAAAAATCGCAAACCCCTCCCACGGACATCTCGCAGATGGGATCGAAGGTACGCTCCGATATAAATGGTACGCACCGTGGTTATCGCGTTGGAAGATTAGACGAGTATTTTTCATGGAAATGGCGCGTCGAGCAATCGCGTTGGACGACATAACGAGCATGGGGGAATAAGGAGCGGAAGGATAATCGGGAGAGGGAGGACGATAGCATCGTCGAGCCTGCCGCCTCTCCTTTCGCGCGAGGCAGGGCGAAAATGCGGGAAGAGCGCGAGAAAGAAGAGGAGGAATCATTAAGGGGCAATGACAAAGCGACGGTGGCAGATTATCGGCCCGGGGAGTTCGTCGACGCGTCTCGGCCGAACTGTCTCTTTGTCCGACCCGTCCCATTATGGAAATAAAATGCATAAACGCCTACGCCGGCTCAGATTTAATTACGATCTTAACCAGTTTATTAATACTTAACGCGCATCCCCGTGCCCGCGGGTGTCCGCCCGTCGTCGCCCGAAACGTCGTATACATTCGAGAAGTGGATCCGCCGGTGGGGCGGCGGGGGCAGGAGGGACTCCGGGTTGGGAGCAGCCTTCGAGGCTGCCGGAATGCGTCTCCGGGCCTCCCCTTAACGCGTGGATCTTTAATCGAATTAAACGATGACGAATAATACGCCGACGGAAGAACGACGTTGCTCGTTAGACCGGCTATCCATTCGCGTACAGAGTCTAGCGAGAGTCGCGGGACTCGTAGCGATACTTCGAGAGGACGGAATTATCCCAGCCGCCGGAGCATTTCGATCGGGCGATCTTGCCTTTCGTATATCTTAGCTCGCGCCAAGACACCTGAGCGATAATTTATACGAAACCTCGGCGAGATCATTGGTACGATTCGGCACTGCTTTTCGACCGTGCGCTATGGCGCTCCGCTGGAAGTAATCGAATTGGATCGATCTCGACCGTGCTCTTGCGAGCCGCCACTATCCCTCCTTACACGTCCGGGTAATTTTGGTGATCGACGATGCCCGTGCGCTTCCTCTCGTCGATCTCGAGAGACGGAGGAAAGAAGGAATGCCATCTCGGCATTATCGAAACGAGGATTACGAAAGTCTACCCCTTCGTCGCTCTTTGAAAATCCTCCCTCTCCGAGGGATCGGTTAAAAATCCGAAAGAGGGGTGGGTGTAGGACGATTGGGTGGCGGGGGGCGCGCCAGCGAGGTGCGCGAGAGGGCCTCTCGGGCCCATTTATCATACAGGAAACAATAGGAACTGGCAAAACACGTGCTTCGCGCGCGCTCCGCAAAACCAAGCGGAGCTGAGGGCCTGGGCGGGAGGGGGCGGAAGGGTGGAAGGGTGGCAGGGTGGCAGGGTGGCAGGGAGGAGAGGGTCCAGATACATAATACGGTCGGTCAGCGGGTAAAAGGGGGCAAAAAGCCTGGCAGATGGAGGGCCGAGGGGCGCGGGAGGGTAGGGAGCCGTCGGGGGGAGGCGGCGGGCGAGCGGCCTCCCTTCATTTGTTAAAACAATATAACAATTCATTTTTGTCACATCCACCGTCGAAGACCTTTTATTGCGATCGGGAAGACCCTCGGCCGCGTGGAATTGTTTTACCGCTGGCCAAACTATTGTCGACCGTTTCCGAGAGCTCCCCTCCAGGGCCGTACGATCTCGCCCCTTCGGATCGCCCTTTCTCCGATTTCTTATCTCGAGTATTTCGCGTTTTTCCTCACGACCCACGTTCATCCTCGAAACTCTTCGCGAGTTCGCTGTTCCTTATTTTCAACCTCTGCCCGATACCGACCGAATTTTATTCCGCATTTTTTTTTTTTTTTACGTAGAAGCCCTCGTTAAATTTGTAAAAGCACGGCGATGAAACTACCTTATCGAGGATACGGCTAATGAAAAGGGTAACGTAACAGGCTTAACGGTTTAAGCGGAGCTGTAGGCGAGGACTCGTCGGAATCCGGTTATTTCATTACAACCGGTACTTAGTTAACGTCTCCATTAGTTTTCCGGTTTATCGCCATTCGGGCCGTCCAACTTTCGGCGTGCCGAAGTTCGATCGAAATTTGTGCCGACTCTGAGGACGGGTCAGGGCCGACGAGCAGCGATTCGAAACGTCACGCAAGTCGGCGCGGCACGCGAGACTTCGCCTTTTGCGGCCTTATCGGACACGTTCGGCGAGAAAAACCTGGTCCTCGATACGCCCGGACGGGGGTATCTTCGATGCCCTGCTTTTTCCGAAGTTAATCGATGAGAATGCCCCCGGCCGGGGATCCCCTTTTTTTTTCAACACTTGTTGGCGAGCCTCGGCCCGCGGCTCCTCGCCGATCGCTAGGCCGCCCTTGCAGCTTTTGCATTCCAAACTCACCCTTTTGCGTTTCGAGAGCACCTTTTCGTGAATCAAATTCACCCTCCTGGAAAACAAGTTCTTTTTCGTGACAGTAATCGGAACATCGATGTAAATACGAAGGCAAGGTCGTTTTTACGATCGATTCTTCGCTAAAACAATGTTTCGCTTTTCCGGTACTATCTTTCCGTCGATCGAATTTATCTCCCTATATGCGCAGCGTACGTTGACGAGTTCCTCGCGAGAGCTATCCATCGTGGAATCCTTTATCTCGCTAATTACCTGCCAGGTTCGGGAGTGACGAGATATCGGCGGTTATCTTGGAAGAGAGGAGCCGGCGGAGGCCAGGTTCGGGTACAGGGCTCGAAGCTTAAAACGTGACGATAGATTCGCAGCGAGGCACGGCATTATGGATGACCAAAGCAATGCCGGCCTTCCTGGTCCCTACCATAAGTTTGCTGCCACCGGTTGAACCCGGCTGCATGAGAGATACTCGCGGCACCGCGTTATTTACATATTTATATATTAAACGTTGGACCCCGCCAACGACCGAGCATCGAGGAGTCCTTCTTGCCCTTCGGGATACGAATCGACCAAATTCGTGCCTTTCCTCCAAGATTCGACGAGCAACGTTTCTTCGATAAACCCTACGTATTTTGTCTCGCCGTACGCGTGGCTGGAATCTACCGACGGAAGGAATAGTCGAGACGGCAGTTTATCTCGTATTTCGAGGCACGATGCGAACGTAAACGCGGTACCGAGCGCGTGTCCCGAGACCGATCGAATTTTCTCGAAGCACGGAGGGTTAATCGCGGCGAGCCGCGCACGACGTTCGTTACTTTTGCGAGGCGCGAGAAAAAAATTCGGGCGATAGCGGTGTATATCTAACGTGGCCGCATCTAAATTTCTGCCGTGACACCCAGGGTGTATATGTTTGGAAGTAACAGGATAGGGGAACGACGAGCAGTGTGTTATTAAATTACTGCGCGAACCGCGGCTCTTTCTCGAATCGTCGTGAATATTCGAGGATTTTCAGCAAGGCTCGGCGATATTTATTTGTTGCTCCAAAGGGGTAGCCAGTTATTTACGACGCAGTGAAAACTAATGTCGACGGGATATACGTTCGGTGTTCTCTCGAGAGGTTTAAAACCGTACGACGTTTACGCGCGTTTTGCACGTCATCATCGTCCGAAGGAATAAGTCTTTGATCGCTCGGCCCCTATCCTCCTAGGATCTACGCGTATCGAGCGTTCCGTTTCGAAAAAGGAGGAGTGCGCTTTTGAAACTTTGCTTTGCAAAAAAAAGGGGCGTAAAAGGAGGAGCGCGTAGGATCGAGGAGCGTGGAAGAAAACTGACGCATCGCAATAAAGTTATTACTAATGTACCGTCGATCCGTCATTGACGGTGACGGACAGTCGCGCGGCGGGTGTAATCTTCCTCCTCCTATTTCCCTCCCTCCTCGCCCCCCCCCCCACCCTCCCCCCTCTCTCGTACCACTGTCATTTCGCAAAAGCGTCCCGAACGGCGAGCGTGAGCTTGCGATATTCGAGGAAGAAAGAAAAGCGTTTCCGACATATTTCATGCGGGGAAGATAACGCTTACGGTCACGTGAAACGTGTCAGAAGGAACTATGAAGATTTATCGCGGGCGCCATCGGTGCTCCACGCGGCCCGGCAGGATCGATAATTCCTTCCTCGTTTGCTTGCAGGCCCGCGAGCTTGCAAGCCCCGTTATAACGCGATAAAGTCGTTAACGCGCATTATCGTTCCACGGGGCTGGCCGAGGAGGGGCTGCGAGGGACCCGGAGGCGGAAGGGCGGCGTGGGCCGCGAAAGGGGCGGGGGAGGGGGGGGGGGTGGCAGCCTTTCCCAAGGCCGCGGAAGCTACGTGAATAATACACATTCGTTTTATGGATCGTACCTTTGGCGAAGCGATGCTTTCGGTACGGTAAACAAGCGCCGGCAACGTCATCGCGCCCGATGCGACATTAATGATTCAGTGCTTTTTCAGCACGGTACGCCAACGGTACGACGATATTATCGCGCTGGAGCTTAGGAGGAAATTTATGGAGCGCTCGAGAATGGAGAGCGCATTTTCCTTTTTTCCCTTCCATCCGCCTTCCTTTCCTCGGCGCATCGAGCACGATCGCCACGTTCCAAAATGCGTCTCGAGCCGTCGCATCCGAGATTCGCGCACGGTCGGTGTATTTGTACGGCCGAAAAAGTCGCGGCGGATGGTCGCTCGTCCGAGCAGCCTTCGTTCCTCGAGGATGGAAGTACCTACGCTCGCGAAGGAGAGTCGAAGGAATTCGGCGATCGATAAAAGTAAAACGGAGAGTCCGGAATTAGCGTTAAGGGGGTGGCGGGGGGGCGGGGGGAGGGGAGGGGCATAATTTACATGGTTGTCGACGTGCAGCATCCAGCGAGCGATAAAAGGTAGGCACCTCGTGCCGGTACGCGAAGCGACGGGCTTGATTTCGTATGCGATCCGCGGGGGCCCGTCAAAACGCGCCGACTATGTCGCGGGATCCTTCGAATAAAACACCGGGCCTTCGGCGGAGAGGCGTATGCGCCTATAGAACGGCCCCGCTCCCGGCCCTGGCCCTGGCCGTGGCTCCTATGAGTAGCTTTTCGGCGCTGGAATTCCACGAGGCCGTCTCAAAGAGACCGCCACCGCCGCCGCTTCGAGATTCTCTCTCCGGACCGACGCTACGCCATTTTGGTGAACCTGCGGGGACCTCCGACTACTGACCCTCCCTCTCCCTCCGCGGCCCTTACGTTAACCCCTTGCTCTTTCTCGCTTTACCGCGACTTCTACCATCGAGATGCTCTCGAACGTTCCAGCTTCTTTTCGAATCGTCCAAAGTGACGAACGTCCGACGCCGAGGATCGCGAGGCGAAGGGTTGGGGGGCTCGCCTCGGTCTCGAAGCGGCAGCGTCAAATTCGGCGCACGGCGAAGCGCGATCCGGACGTTCGTATCCGGCATAATTATGCAAAGGCGAGAGCTGGGAGGTCGAGCGGGTGGGGGAGGGGGGGATGGTCCGCGGAGGGGATGTTCGGATTCGAATCGGCCGAGATCAAAACACCGCGGACGGCCGGGACAAATTGTTGGATTTATGGATCGGTGGCGGGGCGAGAGACCGTTGGATCCACCCCGGTTTATCGTCAAAATCTCCGTAGCTTCCGAGAAGGTGGAGAGGAGGGCGAACGAGGAGGAAGAAAAAGAGGCGGCGGGCAGGAATATAAAATGTCCACGTTCCCTTCAGCCGCCGAGGTATAATCCTAATGATGCGGATGGCGGAGCTGGTCGCCTCTTTTCCCTGCCTCCTCCTTCCTCTCTCTCTCTCTCTTTCTCCACGAGGAAGAGACCTAGCCGAGCGTTCTTTCGCCCCTTCTTTCACGTCCCTTTTGTCTCCTACCTTTACGAGGGAAGATTCTCGAGAAAATCTACTTTTTTGGCCCTTGCGAGAAAAAAAGCTGGCAGAACCCATTTTCCAGCCGGTATAAAAGCTCGGAGGTTTAAAGCACCGTCCCAAATTTTTCCCTCCATCGTCCCAACGTTCACGCCGCCACGCGGCAACGTTTTAACGAGTAACGTAACGATGTCTCGACCGTTCAAACGCTTCGACACCTGCCCGACATTGCGTCGAATTTCACGAGGAGGCGCGTCGTGTCCCGAAGAAGCAACGTCCTGGAGAGCGGCGGGGCGGAATGTACGAGCGTGGCTATCCGGAATAAGCGCGCGGCCGGCTCGATGGGAGCCCGTTTCGGCGAAAACTGGGCCCGATGGTCCCGGAAAGCCGCGGTTAGATTTCTATTCGCGATTAGAGGGGCGCGTTTATGCGCGGCCGTACGTGAGAGAAATGCCCAAGGCGGATGGGTCGCAGGCATACTCGCGTATCGGGTTTCCGCTTCCAACGACGCCCTTCCTTCTTCTCTTAATCACCCGGGCCGGCGTATCGAGTAATTTACGTCGCTTTGACGGAGTTTTCCTCGTTCCAGTCGAAATCGACGAGGGGCCAGCGACCGTCTAAACGGCCCACGAAACGTCCTACCCGACACGACGATTTCGAGTTTGGATTCCCTACGAGCTAACGCGTTTCTCAAATTTTCTCCCGACTCCTTTACCATGTTTCTTTTCTTCTCGAGATAGCCCGCGATAGCGAGGAATTGATGCGTGCCTCGAGAATTATTTTCATCCGCCTGAGCGTCGTTGGTATAAACGGCATCTCCGTGCTCGGAAAGAACGCTTCCTCGCTATCCTTCGTTGTGCTTTGCCAATCGCATTTTGGTCGATGTCGCGTTAAGAAACACGGTGTACTCGTCCCTAAGCCCGTAAGGCGTTCCTCCTTCGGATGGATTTTTAGATGGAAGAGGGGGGCAGGTTCGATGTACGTCGGAAAAGAAACGCCCGAGGAGGAAATCGATCCGCGAGCATCACGACGGATACATTGGCTCCGATCGAGCGGATCGTTTTTTCGATTTTGTCAATAAGCGGTGGTCACGTAGGAACAATGGTAATTACAAGGTGGGCCATTAGGACAATGCGTTTCTCTGCATGGGGCAGGTGTCTCTGGTCCATTCTCCCACACGTAAAACTAGCAATGGTTACGACTATTCCGCGAGATCGTTCAAGCGGCGAGCAAGAGTCGTGATCCGTCTCCTACGAATGATCCGTCTCCGCGCAAATTAATACCTCGACAACGTTTCCTCGCGCATGATTTTCCACAATACTCGTTACATCAACGTCGACGAATTCCCCCCTCGCGCAGAAAGATACGCGAGCTTCGCTTTTGCGGGGCTTCTCGCGCCGCAAAAGCAGTATTCGCCTTCCGAATATACGGTCCTCCTCGATATTCTTCGAGCGCCGCGCGGTAAATAACATCCAGGGCATAGAATTTTCACGAGGATCCCAGGTCCATCCTCCTTCCGAGAAATATTCTCGCATACGATACAATGTCTGGACGTATAAAATAGCCGGTACAAAACATCGTTTCCCCGATGTCGTCGAAGCACCCACCTGGCTTCGGGGAGGCTAGAGTTGGGCCGTAAATCCGAAATAAATTGCGTGCGGTAGGATATTTCGGGCAGCAGGTTCAAAGACATCGCTAGCGGGCAAGGCACATCGCGCACAGTATCCAGAAGGTGATTCAGCGAATAGTCGACGAGTTTGTGAGAGGAGCACGCCGCGGCCGGCGGCGTGTAAGTCTTATAGGGCCTTAAGGGCCGTTTCTCGCGCATTGTTTCAGACCCCCGCAGGGCCGTAGCCTCGCGAGTCATCCGGGAGAATTAGTTCGTCCACGGGGGGTTCCTTGTTACGGCGGAGGCGCCCCCCTCCTACCCTCTTTCCCCATATCCTCCTCACCCCCGCCTCCCACCCCTCCGCCGGGAAGCAGCCGCGCGTTCCTCGCGCCATTAACCCTCTCGGTGCTTCGCATTTTTCCGGCCACCGTTCGGACGCGGCGTGGAAAATACGCACCTTTCGAGGTAATCGTCGCTAGCGAGCGGCAAGTGCCGGGGCTGAAGAGCGACGCCGCTGCTCCTCCCGAGGGTCGATCGTCTCTTCTCGAGGGCCCTGGCCACCCCGAGGACCGATGGAGAAATATAAATGGCTAGAACCGGCAATAAAATGCATCTCTCGCCGGGAGAAAGTTTCCGCCCGAAAGTTGTTGCCGGCTCGCGTAGATACGCGCCTCGGGGCCGCTCCTACGAGATGTAATTTGACCGTTTAGGAGGCGCCGTCCCCTGCGGGCTCGAATCGGATTCGACACGTTCAAAGTCATTCCCGTAAGAATCTCCGTGTAAACGATCCCAAGGGCATTGTTTACGCAAGCCCAGGTATCCGTCGCGTCGACGCGTTACGCGGCTCTTCTACTCGGGACGGTCGTCAAAATAATCGCACGACGAACGTGATCCTACGGGAGTATTAGAGTCCCTAGGAGTACTCCACGATCAAGATTTCTTCGTACAACAGCGTCGACTCGTATCGGCGTGATCGCCTCGCGCGGATTTCTAAACGATGGGTAGACGTTTCGGCAGTTTCCGAGCGTTTCTTTAAAAAGGTATTTACCGTCGGTTTTGGTTTCTCCACCGAACGAACGTTTCCATGTTCGCGGTTTTGCGAGAGTCGAGATAAATAAGGGGATAAATAAGGGGGCGCGACGATCGCGATGACCGGTTGTTCCGGAGGAAAGGCGCGTTATATATCGTAATTAGGTTCGAAAAGCGCATTTGGAAGGCTCCGCCGAGGCGTGAACGACATGGATGGGGCGTTGATTTGACGACACTCCCATCGTGGGCCTGCTCGAGAAAAGCAGAGGCGCATGCATGCATAATGCATCGCGGGCCTGTGTTTATGCATTGTTCCTCGCCGAGATCCCGGCACCGAGCGTGGCCTCCTCTAACGAATGGGCACGTTCAAACCCCTAGGAATGCGGGACTACCCCGAATCTTTTCAAACGCCAACGTCCGACCAGACTATCGGACCCTCTCCCGTTTCCCCCTTGGATCGTCTCGTTAAACTCCTTAAGATTTGTCATAAACGCACGGTATCGATGTCCGTCCTTTATTCAAAAGTCACTCCTTTGTATGGGAACTCCTCGTAGCTCGGGGTACGTTCGATGGTGCTGCGCAAAGAAGAGATTCTGATTTTGAGGAACGTTTCTCCCGCAGGTACCGAGGAATCGGTACCCGTATCCACGACCTTTCGGCGAGGATAATTCGTGATGGATCGGTGTAAAAAAATCGCGTCCTTTCCGTCCGTTCGTTCCTCGCATCTTCGTGGGTAGATCGCGAGGTAAGCGAATCGCGGATGGAAGAACGCGATATTGTATCGAAGAACGAAATTGAAAGATCCGCCCGATCCCGACAAAGAAGCGTCGACGCGTCGTGGAAAGACGCGGGTCCGAAGCGAGGCTCTTTGCGTAACCGATCCGAAAATCTTCCCACGCAAGGTATACCGCTGGGGATTTTCTTCGCCGGACCGATCCATCACTGTACTTCTTGGCAGCGACAACGCGGTAGGTTAAGGTAGACATCGGATCGCCTTTAGCATCGAGACGTCTCGTCTCAGCTACCGTTACCACTATCATTCACCCGAGTTCAAACGAGCTTGACGTACGGGAAAATCCACCGATAATCGATGCGCCTCGGAGAGAATCGACGCGTCGCGCCATGCGGGAACTTCGTCTACGATACAAAACGCGATCCGAGGATTACGAAGAGTCCGGCGCGCTATTTTACGGCTCGAGAGGGCGAAGGGCGAACACGGGGATCTCGATCTCGGAAAGTTCGCAAAGCTTCCAGCTCTTGGGTCATTGGCTCGCAATCGTTAAACGTTCACGCTCGATGCACTCGCAAAAGTCCGCCTCTTTCGAAATTTCGGTTAAGGTGGATCGAGCATCGTCGATCCGCGGCGTCGATCCGAGAGCGCAAGTCTCTCGACCGAACTCGGTGCCCGGTTTGTATCGATGGAATGTAAGCAATCGGAGCAATCGATCGATGTGGTAGCGATGGTGAACGCCGTGCTCACCCACCAGAACATCCCTACCGGCTACTGGCTCCTTCCTCGGCCAGATACGCCATCTTCTCCTCTCGGGGTCCCTCTCGTCGAAGCCGGACTCGATCTGATATCTCGAACCGCCTCCATCGGCTATCACTCTCTCCCACCGTTTCTCCACGCTCCGTACGTAACGTCCAAGTTATTCCGGGGTCAAACCCCGGCCGGAGTCACGCGGTGATCTTTGAAGGTCCGATTCGAGGATCGTTCCTCCGCCGCGGGATAAATCGGCTTTGCCCCTATGATAGAGGCACGACCGTTCCTTGGGATATACAGAGCCGCGACCGGTCGATACGCGAAAGGGGAAACCGCCTCTCGAAGCTGCTCGAGACTCGAGGATAATCGGCCGTTCTTCCGATAAAGCGCACCTTGGAATGGCATTGAAGGCGATAAGCGTTCCTCGGCGAGGATCGCGCGCGACGAGGCCAACCGCGATGCGTGGAGATGCGTCATTAGGAGGAAGGTGCGAATAGGACGATCGAGGAGAGGCGTCGATCGCGAGGGTGGGGGAGAGAAGAAAGTCCCTGGCGCGTTTATTCGCCTCGGAGAGAAGCGGCCAAAGGTCGTGGCTCGAAGCCGAATCGGAGGAGGGAGGTGGCTCGAAGGTAGCCGAGGGGATGCGTCAAAAAGGGGAATTTCTCGGAGGACGCATCGAGGTCCGATGCGTTCGAGCCGTGGACCGACCCATCCATCCTTCGGGTGTCCGCTCGGCTCGTTAGCGATTCTGCATGAGTTGTCCCTGTTCCCCGATCTCTTGTCTTTTTTAGTGCCAGAGGCCCTCGACCGGGCTGGCCCTCTCTCGCCCCCCGGACAACGCTGGATCCCTTTGACGCGGGACCACCCCGTGAACCCGACAGGTATCCCCGTCTGTCACGTGACCTGTCACGCTCCGTACCGCAAGACGCTTCCCACAGGACGAGGCTGGATCGTGGAGGCGCTAACCGGGCATAACTTTTCATCCGGATGACCAATGTGGGAACGGATCTTCGACGCGGCCGTCGATGCGATTCCGGGAAAGAGCGGCTGGAATGTTGCGGGATCGACGATGCGCGTCGATGGACGAGGTTCAAAGGCCGCGGGATTTGGAGCATCGATACGATCGGTAGCTCGCGCTTCTCGATCGATGTCCCCGCTCGCAACGTCGCCGGGTGGAAGTAGAATTTTTTACTCGAACGACCGATCGACGAAGGTCTCGAGGCGAATCCAAGGTGTTTGCGTGCAAATGCAGGATCCGCGAATTCGAATGCAGAGATTCGACCGGGGAGGATCGAGGGTTGCGCGTAGCTCTCGAGGATCGCTCGATCGTCATCCGTTATCGGTCGTAAGCGGTGGTATCGTCGCGATATACCCGGTATCCCGACGCTTCCAGGGGCTTCGATTTCCCATATTTCCTCCTTCTGCTCGGTCCACCGACGCTGCGGACCGCTGGAAATAACAGCAAAATAAATTTGATTTCGTCCCGGCGCGGTAGTACGTTACACGTGTTGGAGCCGGCCGATACCATCTTCGCCCGGTATCGATTTCACAAAAGGTTCTCCTTCCCTCGCCCCCACCGCCATCGCCACCGCCACCGCCGCCGCCACCGCCGACGCTCGTCCTTTCCTTCCTGTCGACGTACCACCGAATTACCGAGTCCTCCTCCATCGATAACAAATTTGTAATTCTTCCCGAGTATCCAACCACCGCGATGCTCACCTTGCCCAAATAAATGTAATCTCCTCTCGTTCCTGCCAACGAGAATTATTCTCGCCGGTTACGTCGGATCCTTTCTTTTTTTTTAGCGCGCCTCCTTGCTCACCCGCACTTCTACCTTTCGATGCCGCGCAACGCTCCAACGGAAGGCGCGTAATATTAATCTCGCGCTTTCAAGAGCTTCCTCGAGGATAGTGGCCGCGGTCTCGACGATTCGATAGTCACCGTAACCCTTGGGACCAAAGAGGGAAGGGCTGGTCTCCGGGCTAACGACTCGCTCGCGGTCGGCGGCAGGGCCGAACGAAGAGAGAGGGGGGCCGCTAAACGATAGACGAAGATAGGTGGAGCGCGCGAAAGAAGTGGTACCAAGAGCGGCGAGCCTCGAGGGAGGTAGCTCGCGGGCAGGAAAGAAAGGCGAGCCCTTGCCGGAACGCATGTCCTCCGGTTGTTCGACCATTTGCTCGCATCCCGTGTGGTCCGTCGATGTCCCCATTGTTTCTGGGCCTGGCCGTCCGTATTCAAATTCGCTCCTTTCGAATTGGCCCCCTCCCCTCCCCCCGCCCCCGAAGGACCCCGGCCAGGGGGATGCGCGGAGGAGAGAGCGGTCCGTATTACGAGGGTGGAGAAGGAGGAGGAGGAGGAGGAGGAGGAGAGGCGGACTAAGCGTGTTCGAGGGAAGGAAGAAGCGTGGTGCACGGTGTTACACCGCTCGGAGGGAAGGAGGTTGGGGCCAGGGAGGAGGTGGAGGAGATGGAGGAGGTGGAGGAGGAGGAGGAGGAGGAGGGCGGGGGGAGGGAGGAGAGAAAGACGACGACTGGAATAAAATATTCACAGCCGCGGCCGGAGCGGGGCCTTAATTGCGATCAGACGCGATCTCGGATTCCAGCGGCCGGTGGGCCCACGAACCGAAGCTAAGTCCCCTCGCTCGCTCCTTCCCCGCCTCCACTCCTCCAGCCCTCCGCCCGCCTCTCTCCTCCGCCATACGCTGGTCCGACCCCCGTCTCCTCCCGCCCCTTCCCGCGGATTTTCTCTCTCTCTCTCTCTCTCTCTCTCTCTCTCTCTCTCTCCCCCTCTATTCCTCTCGCCCCCTTTCTCTACCCTTCGGTCAACCTCCACCCACCGGGCCGAGCCACCGCCGTGTCTCAACTCCTGTTTATCCTGTTACAATGAGATGTATCGACCTGTTCCTACCGTCTACGAGCCGCGACCACGGCTTCGGGAGGATTATTTAATTAGCTAGGCGATAGATCGCAGCCACTTTGGCCGTTCGATGGCGGAGCTTGGCGGCAATGACGCCTGTTTCGGGCTCGTTTACACCGGACGGGGAGGCTCTCGATCCCCTAGCGAGCCCACCCTCCCCCCTTCGGCCGCTCCGGATATCCCTTGGACGTTCGCCCTCGCTCGGGAGGCTCGGGACCGAAATCGGGGAGGGGAGGGAAAATCGTCGATCCAGGAGCGATGCTCGCTCGACGCTTTGCTTCGGTACGAGAAGTACGATTGAGACGAGAGAATATCCCGAGTTCGAGAGCACGATCGATGCTACGGCGTACGATTCATCTGCCTATACGCGATATGGGCATACGGCGAGTTAGCACGGTACCTCGTCATACCGTGGATGAGTTAATACCGTTCGTATACAGCGCGGAGAGATTTATATTTGTATAAATCGCACGGTAGTTACGTATTCCGCACGAAGCGCGGGATCGGAGGTTTGCGGTGTTGCGATCGTTCCGGGTTTCGACGGGAGGATGGAAAGAGAGCGGGTAGTACGTTGCAACCGGTCCGCGAGGATCCGATCGAAAATCGGCGAGCGTTGGGCGAAGAGGGATCGGGGCATTAATCCTCTCGTCATGCGGAGCGCGAAATAAGAGCTACGGCTACCGATGATCGCGTTGCATCCACCGCTGACGCTAATGTGGCAGAGGAAAGGATCCGAGCGTTTGGCTAGACGTTGAATCTATTCCGCTCGCTTGCACGGAGCGTTACGTTCCTGCCGTCCGGCACCGTCGCTCCTCCGATTGGCCGATAGGATCTACCGGAGATCGGAGGCCGCTCGTACGGCGTTTGCGGTTGCACAACGTTAATCACGGTGTCCGGATTAACTAATTCCACGTCTGGGCTATACCGGCAAAAATCCGGCCAAACGAATTCCCACGTCCGAGGCTGGCTCGTGACCGATCCTCGAGCGGGCACGTATCGCGGATCGCGCCTATCGTTTCGACAAAACTTACCCGTAACGCGAATACTTTGTTGGCTAAGAATCCTAGAAATCTCGATATTGCCGGCGTACAAGAGCGGGACAGAGCGTACAGTCCAGCCTCGCATCGTGGAGTTTGGATCGACCATCGGACGGAAATTCGATTCCGAGGAAGCGCCGACGTAGTAGCTCCTCGATCGGGCAACTTTAACGGTCAATGTCAAAGACGAAGGAAGGAGACCGTGGTGAGACGGCCTCGAAGCGCGAATCGAATCCGCCGGTGAAAAAACTCGCGCCAAAGTCTTGCGAGTCTCTTCCGCATAGTCGCCGCGTGCGTCTGCCCCGAAGGAGTCCACCGCGGATCCTGGGAATCTCGTATTTTTTTCTCTCCTCCCCGCTTTCTCTCTATCCGTTTCTCCGGCTGGTTGGCGGATGTGAACGCGACGATAAGCCCGGGTACCCGACGTACGTGCGTGACTCTCTTTCCGTCTGCTCCCGTCTCGCTCCCTCGCCATCTCTCTTGCTCGCTCGCTTATTTACCTGCACGCACGCACACTGGCTCGCTCGCTTATTCGCTTACGCGCGTACGCGCTCCTCTTCTCTCTCTCTCTCTCTCTCTCTCTCTCTCTCTCTCTCTCTCTCTCTCTCCCGGTACAAACCCTCGAGCTGACAGCCTGGCTGCTGCATTGTTCCGCGCGATCTCCCGCGTACGTACACACAACGTATATTACATTGTTCCCCGGACTGGAATTCGTTTGGACGAGCCGTTACCACGGGTGGAGCATCGTGCCTCTCGAATTTATCTCGTCGATCGTTATGACGGTTCCTCGCGGGCCGCGTCTCGAAGGCGATGAGCCGTGGATGGAATTTTTCGGTACGGGAATACCGTTGATTGGCCATCGAGGTGGTGCGAACCCCTAAGCTCCGAGCATCGTTTAGGCTTCGGGCTCTCGGTAAACCGCCCTTTTGTTTTACATTTGTTTTACATCGCGAAAAGGCAGGTTCGACGCGCTCGTAGAAACTCGTGTATCCTCGAAAGTACACGCTCGGAGAGAATTTCGGACAATGATCGGGCCCGCCTTTTCCTTGTCGGACATCGAGCCTCGAGTGCTCGCGAGTTTCATCGGCCGCTCGGGTTAAAGTTTCATATGCCGAGACCTTGTCGTCGATAAGGTAATTTATTTTACGAAGGTGGACTACCGTTAGCCGGTGGCTGCCGTAAGGCCCACCGGGTCTAGATTCGTGGCAACGATGTCCGATCCATCCGGCATTCCTAGGCTCCTATCTACGGCTCGCCTCTTCTCCGGCTAAAGTCTCCCCGGTTAAATAAATCGTCCGACATAACTTCGAGCCGATCCTCGTGAGCCACGAAACGAATGGCGCCTCTCCGCGACCGACGCCTTCTCTCCTACGGATCTCCAAACGCCGAGACATCCAGGTAGGGCTACCGGTTTTCCAAAATTTCGACCACACCGGTGAAAACTCGAGGAAGATCGAAGCGCGAGGGCCGATGTTGGGGCTTTCTCGGAAAAGATAGGATGGAAAGGCGCGTGGCGATGCTTCGCCACCGCTCGTTTCCGAGGCCTCGGATCGGTAAGTACGTATCGGAGCGGTCCTTTGACGTCTATCTTGGCGCGGTCTCCTTTCGGTTTTCCGGAAGAGCGCTACGCGTCGCTATGCGCCTCGGTATTGTGCGACGAGAGGTCATACCTGTCCTCGCGAGGTCGCCGTAGAAAGCATCCCAGCGCCTTTTATTCCTCCTCTCTTCGAGAATTACGAAACGAACTCGTGCCGACGGCCGAGCATCGCCAGGGTTTTTAACGCGATTGAAATTCCGTGCCGGTTGATCTTTAAAACGGTTTCACTTCGGGGAAGCGTTAAAATCGTTTCGCGAATCCTGCATAGATCTGGCTAACGTTGTTCGCCGGTTCCGAACGATTCTCGCCGGTTCTATTATCCTTGGATCTCCTTTACCGCGTCCTGCCTCTTTCAACCCTCCTCGTCCACCGTGGCTTTTAAGTAACGTTGCGTTTGCGTAATTCCTTCTCGAGTCGGTTTCCTCTTCCAAGAGCCATCTTGCTTCAACGTTCTCCTACACCGAGTGCTACTTCTCTCGGAATTTATAGGAAACGGCCGGTGGTACTTGGCGACGTTGCTCGCTATTTTGAAACTTTATCGCCGCCGAACGACGAGAGGTTAGGGCTGTGGAAGCTTTGGGCGATGTTCTCGAAATTTATGAGACGAGCCCTTGGCGAATTGTATATAAAGAGCGTGATTAAATAAAACGCTACGTCGCGCGCCGCTTTGAGAGGACGCTCCTTCGTTGAGCGGCTGTTCATCAAATTACGATTACGTGGAATAACTCTGGACGGGCACTGGGAGGCCACGCGGGTTTAGCGTCGGGAAAGGAATGCCGAAGGAAATTAAAATTCCGTCAAGTTTCGCCTTAAAAGTGTTACCTTTCAAGGAAAGGGAGTCGTCGGAGAAGAATTCGTCGTTACGTGGAATTCTTCTTGAACTGTATCCGGTTACATAGGAGACGATGATACATTCTCCTCTTTATGCTTAGTCGGCCGAGTGTATGCTCCGCTAGGGTTGCTCATTGTCAAATTATGTGCCATCGAGCGGATCTTGACGGGCCCCTTAAACATATCGTTTCCGAGTGGCAGAACTGGTTTCGAGCCTTGAATTTAGACGGACGCTTTGGCCTTAATCGCGGTTAATAAACCAGCTCCTTCCAGGGTGTTTTCGAGGGTCGCGCCGAAAAATATAGATCCCGCTCGAGAATCGTTCGCGACGCTTGAGGTTTTTATCGAACCCTCGACGCCAATTCCGCCTGGCGCTCTTCGACGTCGGACGCGCGAAGCGCCATCGAGCCGTTTGGCATTTCTCGAGTGGATTTTTCCAAAGGCTCGCGGACTCGAGCTTCCATCGAAGACCTTTCCATCGACTCGTTTCTCGCCCGTGTCCCGGCCAGTTGGCTCGTCAAACGTGGATATTGCATCGAAGTGACGCGCGATTTCGAAAGCCGGCTATCCTGCCTTGCCGGACGGTGCGATTATCTTGCCTTACCGAAATCCCGTTTCCTCCGGGACGTGAAGCTGCAACGATCGCGGACACGCTTCGAGGGAGGAGATATGCGTGAGGAGTGGAGGCGCTGAGGCGTCGGAGACACCACCACGCCGGGGCCCCGATAAAAATCTCCTACTCTCGCGGTGTGACCAGAATTACATTAGTTTCACCGTGAAATAATGCACGCGAGGTCCTGGGAGAGTGTCATCCAGGGCTCGCTATACATTTCAATAAGCTTTGGCCAATTACCTCGCGAATTTTTCCAACTACGCTTTAACCGCTCGGTCTCCTTGGATCCGATCGAGAAGATGGATCCGGTTTTTCCTCGTCGTTGCTGGAGAATTCGAAGATTTCGATATACGATATATCCTCAGCCCGGACTTTCTTCCCGCTATTTCCTTTGGCCGGCTTTATCGCGATGTTCCCCCTTACTTTTCACGCGATGTTTCCAGCAATGCTACGGCGCGCGCGTAATCACCGAAGGATTATTCGGCTCTGCGTTCGATTCGCCATCGACGGACAAGGATCCGCGCGATGCGCGTGCACGTAGATCCAACGTCATGGACTCCTAGCTCCGGACAGTGGCTTCGGGCCCAAAGGACCTTGGCGATCGACCTCGAAAATCGAACAAAGAAAAATCGCGTACGCCGCAGGAAATAAAACACCGCGGAGCGGCAATGCCAATTTTATTTTTTCGAATCGCCGCAATCCAGCGGGCCGATCTTTGTCGGCCGGACGGAGCGTCTGACACGCATACGCGGCGAACGCATTACGATGCGCCGCTAAACTTCATAAAGATGTAATTATCCGGCGGGCTCGGTGGCGTGCCGCTTCCGTTCATCGAGCCGGCGATAAGGGAAGGAAGGGAAATAAAAAACAGTGCGCCACGTATGAATTTCAATTCGTGACAGATCGCGAGAGATAGCGGCCGGGGCACGAAGCTGGGCTGAAACGCGAGGCTTTTTCTTGATTTTCATTAGAAAGATAGTGGCTTTATAGCGGCCATTTATTTAGACTCATCGGATCGAAATCAGTGGCTATCCTGCATCTACGCTGAATGCACGACAGCATATAATAACGGCTGGGCGCGTATGGAGGCCGCGGGAAAAAATAACGTGCCACGGAAAATGTATAACGCGCTGAATTTTTTTTCTCTCCCGTTTTCCTTGTTTTTCTATTTTTTTTTGTTTTTTTTTTGTTTTTTTTTTTTCAAACACAGCCTTCCAGAGGAATTTTATGTTTTAATCTCCTCCCCGTAAAATTGATATACGGCTGGGTATTAACGGCATTAAATTAAGCGCCGTGAAGCGCACTCGCTTCCGACCCCCCCCCTCTCTCTCTCTCCACCCTCGGCCACGAGATCGGCACCTCCTCGAGAGTCGAGACTCGCGCCACGATTCATCGATCGGTCCATTTTTCCCAACGATCGAACCAAGCCGCGGATCTCGATCCCTCGGTCCACGGCTCTCTCGGCGTGGCCGGTGCTCGGGGGAAAAAGACTCGGGGAGGAGTAACGAATTTCAATCGTTATTTTGTAACGAACGAGAAAGCCCGGTCGAAGATCGGGGATTAGCGCGTTGGGCATGGTCCAATCGCGCATTCCATCGAGGCCGATTCTCAGTTTAGCGGTTTCCCGCATTCTTTCCACGCGCCTCGCTCGGCTCCGGCCGTCCAGGCGCGTCCGCGGCGCCGAGGCCCGAAGCGATTTTCGAAGTTTTTCACGAGCGGCCAGGGAGGCGTATAAAGTCGACGCACGCCTCGCGTGACAGCGGCTGCGTGAACGTGCGACGGCCGGACATACGCCGACGAATTAATGGGGCTATTTTTTTATTCAGTGGCAGGGTACACCGGCTCGTCGCACCCCGGCATACAGGCCACGTACTTTATTTTATTTTATAGGGACGCCCAGCTCGCTGGCCACGCAGCATATGAACTCGCTCGGCATAAAGCGATTGAGAATCGCGATAGGACGCGGGGAACGTTCGTTAATGTCGCTCGAGCCTGCCGGGCTTTGCTCGACTCTCCGGCGTAATTCCGCGTTTTGGGCAGAGTGCGCCTATGCGCGAGAAGGAAGTCCCAGTTGCCCGGAGAAACCTCGCGTCGCTCGGCCCGCGCGGTTTTTACCCTCCGACCCGGCCCGATGGCCGAAGCGGGCTGCTCGAGCGGCACGCATTCGGAATATCGGGCCTCCTCGATTCGAGCGGGGAGCGGAAGGTTATCGGGCGATAGTTTGAAGAATCGTCCTCGCGCGGTGACATAATGCAGGCACCCGGTTGCATACCGATTGCGTATGCCGGCATTTCCAAAATCCTAGCCGGCCCACCGCTTCCTTCGCCCCACGAGAATGCATCGTGGAAAGGCCGATCGCTTACGTGAGATTCTTTTTGACTATCCTCGCGCGTCCCCACGCTGCCTCGGAAATAACCCGGGAAAGATTTCTACAAAAATGACCGAACTCTACGCGCCGTGGACGTTGGAGATGATTTCCTAGGAATTACGATAATTACATTCCACGAATCGTGCGACGGCCGTCGCTCATTCGGTAAGACCGCTACGACGTTGCATAGGAACGACGATATCGATGCTCTATTCCGATACGTAGGAATCCCTTTAACGAACCGATAAACGGGGTACGACCGATCGTACGAGCGAGGATGTGCGATTTAGCCGCATCTTTGATCCGTTCGCTACTCGTTGTCCGCTCCAGCTCCGTGCCGCGGTACATCGCGCGCTCTACGGAACGTAGAGTCGGCCACGGATGCTTTCTGGGCCACCAGCGGCGTATTCTTTGCGTCGATAAATAAGCGAACGTGGATACGCATGCCGTACCGTCGGTCAAAGCGAACGTCGGGATGGGAATGCGGGAGCGTGTGCTCCCTCGAGCCCACCTCCAATTACGAAGTACGAATACAGATTCCTAGGCAGCCTGGGGTGGCGCGAGGTCTCGAAAACGAAGCAACGATGGAAACGGAATAAATCCGCCGTCATGGCGCCGATTTTCATGCGCACGTTTCCCCGTGCGAGGCGTGAAGACGTTATTCAAAATGTACAGCCATTAACCATTGGCATCCTACGGAACTGCCGTCCCTGAATTAACAAGTACTCAATGTGTGCCCGTACATCACACGAGGTGTCAACCGATTCAGAGAATCGTTTCCCCCGATCTGAGAAGCCATTCACGAAGCGGCCCTAAGTATGGGGGGCGTGCATCGGCCACGATTAACATTTAAAATATGCACGAGGAGGGAAAGACGCTCTTTGGGTTTATCTTGAAAAAAACAAGCTCGATACGTCGATGTTAGATTCTTGCGTGAAGAATTGATTTTTCGATCGCGCTGATTTTCAGCATCGTTGCAAAGCTTTCCGCGCTATATATATCTATTTTTTTTTGTTTCGTCTCGTAATTTTTTACGCTCGTTTTAGGGTAGATACACGAGTCTAGGACACGTTCCCGTTCTTCATCCGTCTGGACAGCGTGCCGCATCTCGTCGGTGGAGAATTTTTCAGTGCTACCATATCGCGCTCTATTTGAATACGAGGGAGTCGCGGTAGAGATGGGACGCTACTGGCATAAATCTGGCGGAAAGACAGTGAGACGGTACCGAGGTGCTCCCTTTTTTCTTCCGCCGAATTCCAGAGGGCGGAGGAGCGCGGACGGGCGCGAAGCGAGGAAAAATCGATCCCTTCGATCGGTCGTTGCGAACGAACGAGGAAGGCCGACGATGGACGAAACTCCGCAGCGCCTCCGCGTATACACCGCATATATTTTCACCGTCTCCCGGCAGACATCCGCATCGTTTCGATTCGTTATTCCCGCGTTTCGTTTACCCAATATCCATAAATCTAACGGCCGCGGTAACGCTCCGCCGGGCGGCGATGCGCGTGATATATCCCTCGAGAAACAAATATTCCTCGTTACCGCGTTCCTCGGTGATAAGACGGCGCCGACGAGGATCGATTATACGGCTAATAAGGAACGAGCGTAATTAATAACGAAACCGACATAATTGTCGGCCGAGATTCGAATCGTATCGCGGAGGGAAAACGGCGCGGCGTTGACGGCTAACGGTGTCACAAAACCGGCATCGGCCGCACGCGAGCCAGATACGTAAATAATTAAGATCTCGGCGATAGCCATCGACGTTGCATCGATCCGTCGAGCGTCGCGCGCCGAGGAAGCGAGAAAAAAAGGATCGAAAGAGCGACGTCGCGCGAACCATTGCGAACCATCGCGCGAAGGAGCGCCGCGACGTTGGGTACGCACCAGCGGGGGCATTTTGATCGCGAGCGGGCAGCGGCGAGGTGGTCGTGCGGGATAATTGATCGCCTGGCGAGCATTCGTTAATGACGGATCATTAAAGCGGAGCCTGTCACGGAAGAAGCCAGGCCTTGCGCGGAAAGCGTATTTCGAGTCCCTCCCCGAGCGTGCAGCCGCACGGGGATCGAACGGGAGGAATCGTATAATGGACTGGCACGGATGCGTGCTCGTTAGATCCTCCTTCGTGTCTCCTCGCAATCCGACGCGATAAGTGCGAAAAAGTTCGTGGACGTCCGAGCGCGCATCGTCGGGCTCGAGGTCGAGGGTGAGGGTGAGGGTGAGGCTGAGGGTGAGGCTGAGGGTGAGGCTGAGGGCGAGGGCGAGGGCGAGGGCGAGGGCGAGGGCGAGGGCGAGGGCGAGGGCGAGGGCGAGGACGAGAAAGGGAGATAGAAAGAAACGGAGAAGAGGGAAAAGGAGGACGCGAGACGGAGAGAGGACGAGCGAGCGAGAGAGGCGGAGGGGGCAAAAGAGGAAAGAGGCGAAGCGCGCGTCCGTCGCGAAGGAGGAGAGGAGGATTCGAAAGACCGCGAATAAAACAAAGGCGCTCGAAGAGCCGGACGGACGGACGTGCGGACACACACGTACGAGGGCTGCACACGAGCGTGACGTTTCGCGGAGCGGTGGCGCAAGGGGTGGGAGCGAGAGAGGGCAAGGGCGAGAGGAAGAAGGTTGCGTAAAGGTTGTCGACGAGGGGAAGCACACACGCGAGGCGAGTCGAGGCGAGGCGAGGCGATGCCAGGAGGAGGCGCTCGTCGACACGCGATGTAGCATGTTCGTGGCGCGGCGGCCGGCGATTGGCCGCTCGGCGGCCGGGGCGTCCATGGAAGCACGCCTCCCATTGGCCCCCGGCTTCGCTAACAAGGCTGCCTCGCCGCAGACGAAATAATAAACCGCCGTATACCTTTATTTCTCTCCTTCCCTCTCTTTCCTTCGGTCCTGCTCGTTCGCTCCCTCTTACCCTCTCCGACGACCTTCTCTCTTGGAGGATCTTCCCTCCTTCCTCGCGGCCACCGATGATAAAATATAAAGCGGCTCGCGGCCGTTTGGAAAGTATTGTCGAAACGAGCCAGGAAATGCGGGTAATGTAGACCGGACGAAAAGCGAGAATGCGAGGACGTCGATTGGCAAACGGCCGCCGTCAGTTTCGCACTAAATCTGGGGGTTCTCATTGGTCGAGAGGCTCGCGACCTCTGGCGGCACGGGGACTAAATATGTCACCCGACGTTTCGTCGCACCTCTCGTGGAAACGCTGCCAAGGGTTCGTTTGCCATCGTTTTGGGCGACGAACGATGCGCCAATCGAGAAATTTGAATTTCCAGCGGTCCGTCCGTCCGAACCGTTGGGACAACCTTAAACTCGGTAAGAACACGGCGTGCATGGTTTAGCATTATCTCGGTTATTAAATCATTTTTACATCTGTCTTATTAGCCCTGGAGTCAGAGTATACAAATACTTAGGTAGCAGCCGTGCAGAAAATTACGTTGCCGTTTTAAATAGGCCTACCACTCGCGCGGAGATCTTCGCCCGAGATTATTACTATGACCGAAGATTACATAGTCGGATCATTTTAATGCACATTTGCGAGCACCGAGGTTTGTCGGAAATTATAAACTTTAGCACGCACTTTGGTGAATAAATTACATAAATATTAATTGGAAGATCGTCGAAGAGCGTGGTGTTTGTTCTTATATCCGATCGGGTCGGCGGATGATCGATGAGAGTTCTCGATCGAGAATGAAATACCGGGATCGGCGGCGGGTCGGGGCACCGTGTTTTTGGCAGGACTCCAAATGAGCTTTCCCGCCACCCACTTATACTCGGAATTAGTTCTTACTTATCTCCTAAATCGGCCGCTTACTTTAATGGTTACCCACGGAGTTAGAACTTGCATGTAAAGTTGCACGTGCGGAAAAAAAGGTCCTGGTACGTGTGTATTAAGGGCACCGGCGCGCGCGTAATCGTGGAAGCCTGCGGCATTTACATCGTTTCCATTAATCAGCTTCCAGATTCTATCTGGCTCCTCCTATATCTGACGTTTAAAAAACGCAAATTACTCTCCCTCGCGGCCACGTAACCCCGATTAAGAAAATACACGGAGATTACACGCTCCATATATTTATCTACGATCCTTCCATACATCTATCCTTCCGTCAGGAGCTTACCCGAGCGAGAACTTTCCTGCACTGTCTTTTTCAACACATTTCGCGCGCTTTTATTTTCAACCTCAACCTTAGGAGCCGCCTTACATTACCCGGCACGTCCGCATCAGTTCGGCGGAGAGCGATTATAAGCTTCTGGAAAGGGCGATTGCTACTTCGACGTTTTGTATCTCGGAACATGTATGTTTCGCTTAACTTGTATAGTAGGAGCAATGAGCACTCATAGACCACCAATGTCCCGTAAGATTTCAATGAGTCAAGTACCGATTTCGTGAATATTGCGTTACGTCAGTTCATGCGCCGATTGGATATTCGCGAAGGAGTGAGCCCGTGTTGAGATACGGGAGTTAGATCGTCGTCAAGCGAACGGCACACGCGAGCGCAGGGAAAATCTGCATCGCACGAGGTTAGACGAATGTTTCTCGTGCCGTTTGCCTTTGCAAACGCGGAGTCTTTCTTCTCGACGAGCTTTTGGCACGCATCGCTTTTCCACGCTTACCCGCCTGGACTCGAGCTCGTGGCGCACCGTGAGATATAGGCCGTTCTTCATTTAACGATCATTACGACTGCGAACTTAGAAAAGTATAACGCTCTATTTCGTCATTGTTAACTTTTAAACGGACATATGGGGAAATAATAAATATCATTTGCGTAGCAAAATGGCGACATTGCGTTTAACGGTCGGCGGATGGAAGGTGGAGAAATAACAAAACACGATGTACCGTACCGACGGGCGCCGGTATCTACGCATCACATTAGCCTTCGTGCTGATTGCTTCTCGCCGTCGGAACAGCGACGCTGTTCACCATGGAGATCCATAGTGTTTTTCACGATTTCTTCCTGCGCGTCTCTTACAAGGAAAATATATTCGATTCTACTTTGACACGACAAATGGAGGAACGAGTATCTTTGAAAATATCGACATTCTCATAAATGGTGTCGAAAAAAAAAATTATATATATATATCCACATATATGCTTAAATGAGCTGCTCGAACATCTTGGTCAGTGGTTAGCTCAGTGTTAATTTCGAATTTGATCGTGTACTTCCGAGTTCCCGGAGCGTAGGACATTATTTATCCGGCGGGAGAATCGGTGCTCCTCCCGAAAAGCCGGCCGATTGTAAACAAGGGCTAATCAGCCCGACACGAGCAGTTAAGATTAGGGAAGGACAAGGCAACGGGACTCAGTATGCAGCGTGGATCACGTTTTTAAGGAGGCGTCTTCCGAGAAATAAAGGATCGCCGTCGTTCCGCGGTTTGGAAAAAGAAAGGTCGACCGCGCGCATGCCGCCTTTTACACGGCTCTCGTGTCCATAAGGTAGTCCCGTGTCTTTCGACCGTAAACCTCTGGAATTTTTGCGAATCAACGCTTTTAGATTCACAACCTCTTTATACGTTTATTCGGTTAAGCCGTGATCCTCTGGTCTGTTGTAATCAAAATTTATTTCACGGTTTCCAAATGATATTCCTTTGACGTATATTAACCTTTGCAACTGCTTTCAGGTGCTCACGGTTCTTCGATTACGGTTTACTTTAAATTCAATGCGGAACACTCATAGCTTCCGTGCGGACATTAACGAGAGTCTATCGTAGACACAATGCGGCCGTAACTCTCGTACGAATCAATCGCGCGTTGGAATATTAAACGACCTTTTACATTCGACTAGCGTGAACGGTATCGTATTTATAATTATGCTCATTACGCTTCTCGAAATCCTCGTACGCGCTTATCGATCGCGTTGGATTTTAACGCGTTGAACGCCACGAAACCCAGACATGGGTTTCGGCTAAGTTTTCGCGAAAGAGAAAAATAAGTAGAATTACATCGTTCGGGATAGCGATAGGATAGCGGTGGGCTAGCGGACGCTCGGAAATCCGTGTTCGCGCGGGCTTGGCAGTCGACGTGTTAATGACATCACGATCGATCAGCCGTGTCTCCTTAGCAGGAGAAGACGTCAATATCCTTGTATTTCTCCGTGATTGTGCATCCAACGAGCGTAAACGTCGTTCACGAGTTTTACGCGCATCCACAAACTTGTAAAAATCGTACGATCTGCTCGACGATAGCGAGGAAAATACATTGACCTCCCCGAATCCCTCTCGTTTCCTATTCCGTAAAGGGGAAAGAGGGAAAATCAGCTCGAGCCTGGCACCTTATTCGCGATGGTATTGGTTTACGGATGGAGGGCAAATACGACTTTAGGATAACGAGCCCGTTGTCATTTTCACCGATCAACGGCCTCGTCGCAGCCATCTTCGTTACTCTTCGGGCGCATTATCCGGGCCAAGGCGATGTTTCCAAACGTTCGGTTTCCACACAATGATTTTGGCCGAGAGAGAAACCACCGAGGCATCCATTTTGTCCGGAATGAAAAATCGTCCGGTTAATGGGCAATATAATAATTAACCGTTTGACCCACGCCCTCGAGAGGGAGAGAAGGTAGGAGAGAGGGCAAGAGGAGGAGGCAGGTCATCTCTCACCTGGTCCTCCGTTGGAGCCCGCTTAACGGCGATTTGATGCATTTAAAGCGGACCCACCTGGTGAGCGCTTCATTTTTCCCGAACTCCATTAGCCCTCCGTACAATTATCTCTCCTCCTTCTTCGCTCTTCCACCGTCCTCCTTCGTTCTTCCTATCGTGACTCGGGCCCCAGGATTTACACGGCGATGAGCACGATGACGAGAGAAATGCAAATGCCTCCCTCCCCCTCCCTCGTCCACATTTCACGCGGCAACGACTCACGGCTATCCTTTTTCGTAATTTGCCCTCTCCATTGCGCTCAGAATCGGGCTCTCTATGTTTCGCGTAATTATTAATCACCGGGTCATTCCACGGGTAATGTCGTTTTCATAGCTGGCTGAATCGATAAGGAAATTAGCACGTACGCACGATCCTAATCGTCGGGGCGATACGATCGCTGCCCTTAAATTGCCTACGAATTCTCTTTCGAGGGGTACTCCACCATCACCGGGGCTTTTTTTCTGCACTCCCGCTCGAAGGGCTTGGAGTGGACGGAGGTCTTTTATCCTTCGATTCATTTCGGTTATTGTTAGCATTTTGTACGCCGATGGTCCTTGTTCGCGCGTAGAGATACACTTACGGTAGTCGAATCAAAAGTAATTTCACGATCGATCCTTTCCGACCCGATCGAATCGGGGTATAATAATATTGATAAATCACATCCTATATAACGAACGCACGAGGCTTTATTCAACCGCGAATCCGAGAGTTATTTCTCGCAAACCAATTCGTTATAACGTAGGTCTCAAAGGGAGACACCGATCGGGGGGAAGAGGTTCTTCCCACTTTCATCGTTTCTCGGTACTCACTTTCGGAGTCGCTTGGTCTAACCTGGTCTCGAAATTGTCGGATGTACGTTGGATCTCGTTGGATCGAACGTTGGATTTTGCGCGTGAAAAAACGAGCATGTATCCAGTATTCTGCCGTAGCTCCAGGTAAGAAGTTGGCCGATAAGGCAAGGCTCACGACCTTGGTGCGAACTTGCCGATGCGCCAGCGACTTCCGCGGCAGCTTTCGTGCATTATGAAGCTGCCCACGCGCTCAAAGCGACGCGTAAGAAAGGCCAAGAGGGCCGAGGAGGAAGAGCAGGAGAGGGAGAAGGAGAGGGAGAGGGAGAGGGAGAGGGAGAGGGAGAGGGAGAGGGAGGAGAAGGAGAAGAGAGGAGCCGCAGATCCGATCGACGAGAGCAGCCGGTGCATCTTCGGGCAGGCGTATTAGCATAAACCTAATATGCCACGCGAGGGGCACAATGCGTTATTAGAGAGCCGGAGAGGGAAGGGCGGAGGGGGTGGCCCCGCCGTAGATCTCGCCGTACGATACGTCACAGAACGCGCATATGCTCTACTTAACATAATATAATTGACCACACGCAATTCAATGGATTTTGCATAAGAAACAAATCGTATCGCGACCCTCGGGTAGACGCATGCGTCTCGGGATTACCGCGTGGTCCGTGATAAGGATTCCTCCCGGGCCTAATAACCGGCCTTCGAGTGGCTCCAAACGAGGGAGAGAAAAGGGCTCGAGCCGAGTCGCGATCTCTCGAAGATATTCGTCGCTCCTCTCGACTTTCCACGCTTCCGTTCGACGCGAGCTCTCGATCTCTCGAACGTCTCCCGAGTCGTAGCTTTATTACGGCATACGGAAGCTAAGTATATTCCATACGCAACTTGCTTTTACGTCCGGGCCACCGATCGATCGAAGGCGGGCGCTACCGAACGAAACGTCCTTCGCGTCTCTTGGCGCGTACTTCCAATTTTCACGACGGTCAGTCTCGTCTTCCGCACGATCGGCGCGCGATTCCCGGGAACGTCAAACTGGTCGTCGTGGCCGTCGGAGAATCCGCGGATCCTTTGGAGAATCGTCGGTGGCGCACGGAGCGAGGGGCGAGGGGCGAGGGGCGAAGGTGGCAGAGGAGGGCCGAGGGAGGGATTCCGTAAGAGGGAGCAGAAAGAGAGTGTCGGGAATGATAATGAGAGATTGGCTTGGCGCGATAATCGGCACGTCTCTTACTCGGGCCGCGGCACCTATGCATATACATACGTCCCGGCGATGGAGCGGCGCGGGGTCCACCGATCCGGGCCTTTTTTCAACGCTTCTCACCGACCAAACCGGCGGACCCCCCGGCGCGCTAACGGAACCCGATTGTGCGTCGGTCTAGAGCCAGGAGGATCGGCCCTCGCGCCTACGTGCACGCGCGCATACCCGGCTATAGGTATATCCCTCGGACATTCCATTATCCGTATCGACGAGTCCTCCGTCGTCGGCGGTCGATCGACGAAGATCGACAAGTTGGGCCACGCCTCGTCCTCCTCCTCCGCTCCTTCCACCCGCGGGACCTTTGCTTTCGACGATGCGCCGGGACGCGGCCTACTTGGCCCGCTACTTTGGCTCGGCTTTCCTCGTACCTCGATCCGTCTCCCCGGCGTGGATCCCACCGAGGACCCATTGGGCCGTCGTCGTCGCGCTTAGGAGAGCGCGCCGTTGCCCGTGACAAACGATCGGGATACCCCTCCTCGTGGAAATTGTTATAAAGTGGAGTGTAAATTTATCTTTGGATGGCGGCCAGCGTCTTCCGACGAATCGTTCGATCGCAGGGCCTTCGGATGGGCGAGGAGTAGTGCCGCGTCGGGGCAGGTGTAGCGAGTAAGAAGAACTCGCGGTTGGTTTCCCGGACACTCGCATCGCGCGACGGTGAGTACGCTCGGCCCGATCGCTGGCTCGGGGCCGTTCCGCGCGAGGGGGAGGGTAGAATCGAGTAACTCGATAAGTACACCTCCGAGGAAGGGAATGGCATTATAAATTCAAAACGTCGCGCGGTGGCGGAGCGGGAGGAGCGGAAGGAGAGAAATTGGAAAGCAAGAGCGCCGGCAGGATGGCCGTGCGGTGCCGAGCGAGAGGCGGAGAGGCCGCGCGCGGGAGGGGTAGGGGGAGGGGGAGGGGGAGGAGGATCGAGGGTACGGAGCAGGCAGAGGTAGAAATGTGGCCCGGTATAGCCGTGTCCTTAATTGACAGGCCGTGGTCCCGTGTCCTTCGGGTCCGTGGCAGGACCTCGTTAGCGTGGGGCTCACGAGGGAGGGAGGAAGCGAGACGGAGAGGACCGAATGGCAGTCGGAATGCCATCTGCAGGTATACAGGATCTACCGGGCCGAAGGGAGAGACGTCTCTAAATTAGTCGGGACACATTATCCTCGATAACGTGCCGCTACCACCGGTCGAGGCCGTGAATCGAGGAATCGATCGTCCCCGGTGCATCGCGTCCGCGCGTGCATCTAATCCTCGTAAATTCAATTACTACCCCCCTCTCGGCCTCGCCTTTCCCGACCGACCGATCGCCCTCGATCGCCGCTCGTCCCCTCCGAGCGCTCCTTTTTACCAAACTTTCTCCGCGAGCGCCAAAGCTCTTTCGTCGGAAATTTTGTCGCTCGACGAGCCGCGAAATCCGCGAGAATCTTTCGCGTTACGCTCGACTTGGGTATCGCGCGATTCGGCTCATCGCGCCTCGAGACTTTTCGGTGCAAAGGTTTTCCAAAGGAGCCGGGGGGCAAACGGAACGAGGAAGCGTTTCGGCCGATATTACGACCGTGACCGAGGTGAACCTGGGTTTTCGGTGAGCGGCGCGAAATTGTGCACCGCGAGCGAGTGCACGCTTATCTGTGCACCGTGATCTTCCGCTAATAAGGAAGGGTCCCGTCAGTCGGCGCGTATCCTCGCTTCAGGATCGGCGTTGTCGCTGCCCAGAAGAGGCAGGGGGGGCCTTATCGGCTTATCGGTTACATCCGTGACACTGAAAAATCACGGCGCTGGGCCGTTCCCCGGCCAGGCAGATATATTTAGACGTAGGTACGCGCGGGAGCACGTGCAACTCATCGGCAGACCGGCTGGAACGAAGTAATTACCCTCCTGGTGGATAATCAGGCCCTTAGCGCGTTAAATGCGAGCGAATGGCCGCGAAAGTAGCCGGCGAGTACGCCGCTTCCTCCTTTCGCGGCACGTACGAAGCCGAGGCGAATACGCGCGCTGACGTGCCGGTATTATATACGCGCTGGAATGCGCCGCGATCTCTCGCGCGAGGAAAATCAGCCAGAGATGCCCCTCCTCCCACCGCGCAACGGGATGAAACTTTGCGGTAGTGTTTCCCTTGTAGCGCCAAAAATAGCTTCCCGTGAACATCCTCGCGATATGCGAGTTCGCGTTACGCGGATTCCTCTCGTACGCGGCTCGGAAGTGACGTCGACGAACGTGGAAGAGTTGATATTTGGTTACGTTGAAAAGAAATTGATGCCGTCGGATGGCTGGACCGAGATTCGAAGCCGGGACCTTTCGGTTTCCGATTGATTTTTTTTTTTTACGATGCTCTCGCCGTCACAAATTTTAATAGCGACATTTTTGATAAAAATATTCGTACCGATCGATAATATTTCTGAATTTGTTTTTGCCGAAAAGGAGGGATGACTGGATCTCGTCGATGTCGGTATTTCAACGAGTGGATCATCCTCCGTTCTTACTCGCGATCGTTTCTTGCCGAGTCGATCGCTCGGAAATAGCGGAATCGGAGAGCTGTCTTGGCGAGATCCAATGGCACCGTGACTTTTCAGGATTCGCTGAAAAATGGATCCGTGGCGCGTCGAGGTGCTCGAGAAATGCAAACGACGTTTTAAAGTGGAGGATTTCGCGATGCATAAAGCTGCGAGATTATTTTCTACGTGGCCAGAATTATAATTTTTAACTCGACGTAGGAGTGCAAAAATGCCCTATAGGGATAGATCGAGCGCTCTCCTTCTCACCGTCGACGGACGAATCGCGAAGGAGCGAGAAAACTACGGGAATAGACCGACCTCTTCTTTTCCAGTCGGTGAACGAATCAATCTTGATTCCGTATTTTTTCCGGGAAGCGTCTCACCGCGTGTCGGATGGCAGTAGCTGGTGCGTATTCGGAACAAGGTGTGCCGTCTAATATATTACAATTTGTCCGAGGAACATTGGTGTTTTTTAGAACCCCCGCGGTTTGGGACCTACCGCCCTGTGCCGCATCGCGGCTTTCCGTATTCCCACACGCGCGTATACGCCTGTATATACACGGCCCTCCGCTATCTTTATCTCGTCCAACCTTTTTCCCACTCGAAATCATAATTCATGTCCGGAACGAGCTTCAAAAATCGCCTTACACCGCCGATTATTTAACTACGTTAAATTAAAACGCCTACTATTCATAACTCGCGCCTATGGAGACATTATTTGCATATTACGCGCATCATCTCGAGGCGCTTTATCGTTTTTACGAGGAGTCTACTTAGCGGTAGAACGACTAGCCAAGAAAACGGGAATGTCTTGTAGGTATAATCGCCGTCGAGGCAGAGGACGTCGTACGATTATGTAAATTTTAATGACAGCCGCGATCAAGTTTTTATCATCCGCGAGGTATCCCTCGCATTATCGAGTACGGTACATCGTCGTAAATACCTAACGCGACATTCGGATTTTGTCGTTCATCTTCCAAATACAACCCTTGGCGGACCTCCGTTCCAGTCGCCGGATTATTTTGTCGCGGACATCTTGACGGTGGAATCTTGTTCCGGCGTGTAGGGTTCGGTGGCAAAAAGTAACTGCGGTGGGATTAAAGATCGATATTTATCCCTAATCTTGGAAATCTTTATCGACCAATTATACGGGGCGTGTCTCTCGGAGGCTCGTGGATCTACCTGCCCGGTCAGCGTTTCGGTCCTATAAGATGGAAATTTTATTTTCTCCTTCCGAGACAACGAAGACGGGTCTCCCTACCTGGTCGTCAAGGTTTCGCCCCCTGTTTTTTCGGGAAAAAAACGTCAGGAAGATTTACTCGCACTGGACGCGCAGTGCCCCCGGGACTTCTCGACGTTAACGCAACTCTCTTTCCCTCCAATTTTCGTGCCTCAACCCGCGCACCAGCCTCGAATCGTTCTGCGTGGCTGATTCTGACGTTTCCGATTATTACCTGGCGGCAGGATGCACCGATTTTCGACGATGCTCCCACGGGCTTACCCAAAGTTGCTCCAGGTACGAAACAGCTGGTAGAACGTCCGTGCTTCGCGTCCTTCCAGAACGACCCACTGGTCCGTTCGATCGCTTCGAGAATCGGCGCCTTTTTCCCCCGACTCGTATCTCATACGCGCGACAAGTAAAAGGGGACGAGACTCTTTGGAGGCAAGTGGCTCGACGTTGCTTCGCCGCGAAGAAGATCGCGCTTTTTGGCATTCGAGGCGATAATTTGACAGCGGACAAATGCTCGAGGGAAGAAGCTCTATCCACGGGGGATAGCGTCTCGCAGAGGCGCTTCCAAGAAAGGATGGATATTCGGACGAATCAATTAAACGTCTAACGAGACCCCCCGAGTCGCTCCCGAAAGTAGCAGGGTCCTCGGGGATAAGGTGGACGACTCGTAAAAGTCCCTCTACCTGGGCCCAATCTCCCGTTAGGAATTCCTTAAAACAATGCCGGGGTGACATCCCGCCCCCGTCTGCGATCCCGGATGGAAAAAACGAGGGGGTCGTTTCTCACGACCTCCCAACGACCCGGCCGACCGCCGCCGTGATTTGTGCGCGACCTCGCCGAAAAATATGCCCCTAGAAAGTCCGTCTCGATCTTTCAAAGGAACTCCTCCACCTAGTCGCATTTGCACCCTCTTAGTCACGGACCGATCTTTACCTCGACCCTCCATGTTTTCTCTCCCTCCATTCCCCCTCCTCCTCTTCCCTTTTCTCGCTCCTATTTGCCCTTCCCGTATCCTTTCGTCCTTCACACGACCCTACCTCCGACGATTGATTCTCCGCTCGCAACTCTGCGCGAATATCGCTGATTTGCCTGGGAAATCGGACGCGGTCTGCGGCGAGGTCGACCCTCCGAAGCGACGCTTACGGTTCTAGCGTTGATTATTTAACGGCTTCTTTGCAGGATTTTTGATATCGATCGCGTTCGGTCCGGCAGGAGTCTCGAAGCAGGATCGGGTATCGGACTCGTTCCACGTCCATCGTCGGTGAACTCCTTCGAGGGCCCCCGGTAGGCATCGCGCGCCTCCATCGCGTATTGTTCTGGATCAGGAAGGTCTCTCCTATTCGAGAGGGTGGCCTGAAACGAATGATAATGCGGGGGATATCGTATTAAAATCTGGCGCTACCTAGGCCCCGGCGCAACGAGTCCTGGGCGCCAAAATAGATGGACCTCGTTACAAATGGAATGGAGTTTATAATCAGTATCTCTGCGGTGGCATCTGTGCCCCGTTGTCGAGGGCCCAGGAGGAAGGAGGGCACGAGGGGGTTGGGGCAGGGGGAGGGAGGGCCGGTGGAGGGCAAAGGGGTGGAGGCAGGGGACGAGAGAAAGAGAAAGAGGGGGAGGAGAAGGAGGAGGAGGAGGATGAGGAGGAGAAGGAGCAAAGCAGGGACGGGGATACGCTCTCGTTGGTGGCTCTCTCCTCTTCTGGTTCTGGTTCCTCGGTTCTCCGTACTCGTTTATATCTCTCTAACCGCTCGTCTCGCTTTTGCCCTCCGCTGCCTCGCCGCTGCCACCTGCGCAGGAGAAACAAGTCCAACAATAAGATTATAATGGCCTGTGGGAATGCGTCGTATTTATCATTGGCCATTGTTTACCAGCGTCAGGTCTCACTTTTTTAAATTGAACTCCTGCCCTCCTTGAGCCGTGCCAGCTCTCCCGGTACCTCCTAAGGGCTAAGGGCTCTCGTGCCTCGAGGATCGCCATGGGATCGGCCCTTGGCGCGCTCGCTCGCGCCCACCCCCCTCGCCCATCCTCCCACATTACGCGCCACGAAATTTGATCCTCCCGTAGAAAAACAAAAGGTCGTTCAACTTTGATTCCGTAATGGGAAGGAGCGAGTCGCCTACCAAAGATCGAGCGAGGCTCCGCGCTCTTGCTTCGTTCCTCCGATTTCTTTTTCCAGCTCCGCACTCCTCCAGAGAGGAAACGCGCTGGCAGGAAGGTGGCCGTTAACGAGATAAACGAGATCGCGGCGCTAATAAAAGGGTCCCACGAGCCTTCGAGCGTCCAACCTGCCAGCTTTTCGCTCGAGTGCCAGAGTCGCGAGATACGTCCACCGGTCGTCGCGTCATCCTCGTATAAAGCGGCCGGTAATTGAGATACAGGAGCGTGCGGCCACGGCCCATTTGGCGTTAATTAATGCGGAAAAATAATCGTCCGCGGGGTATCGGTACTCGCACGCACGTCCGTCGACGGAGGCGAGCTCGCGCGGGCAGGGGGCCTCTTTCATAGTCGCGATAAATATTTGTTCGGCCGTGGCAAGGAGGCTAGGGGGGTGGAGCGGGGGTGGGGTGGGGTGTGTGGAGAGAAGGGTGGCGAGAGGGCGGCGAGAGGAGGGCAGGGAGGACGTGCGCGAGGCAAAGGAACGCGGAGGCAGAGCAAAGGTACATCCTTTGGTGCATCCTGCACGCGCGTATTTGCATGCCGTCTGCCCGGAGTAAGTCCGAAGGGGGCGTGGGGATCCTCTCCATTGGCTCACCATCCGAGTAATGGTCGCTTGCATTAGCTACTCCACGAGGGTCCCTCGGGGCCCGTAGGCAAAGGAAGAGACCCCGATAATTCCTCCCCGCGGACCGCTCCAGCTCGCCTCGCCTCCTCCTCTCCTCCTCCTCCTCCTCCTCCTCCTCCTCCTCTCTTCCTCTTCCTCTTACCTTCCTCGAGTCCCTGCCACCCTTTCCTTCCCCGCGTCTTACACCTCCCGTGGCTTCTCCGTGGCCGGTACCCGATCTACCACCCGATCTACCACCACCGGCGGTACCAAAGCGGTACCATTGCCCTCGACTACGCCTACCGTCCTGGGCACCGGTTTTGCGCTAAACTACGCCTACGTGCCTCGCCGCGTGCTTCCTGGAAGCAAATCCCCGAGTACCGGCATGCTCGCGGACGATTCTTTCCCCCTCGGCCGGGCCCCATCCGAGGCATCTCCCCACGGAGGAGCTTGTCTCCTCCTAGAGGGAGATATCCCTCCGAACGATCCTCGAGAACGTGAATGCCGCCGGCGTACTTGCGCGCGGATCTCTCGATGCATTGGATCGTGACGCGGAAGAGGGAATTCGCTTCTTCCAGCCTTCGATGGAAATACGCCGGGATTATTAATAAGGACCGATCGGCCAATAGCCCATCGGCGATGTGCAGAGCGGAGGGAGCCGGGTCGCCCCCTTCGCTCGGATATTTGGGCATCTCGATTTCGGCGAGCGCGAGCCCCACGGCCTGGACCTTTTCGTCTCGCGACGCGGTGGACTCGCAAGGTGTACGAGGGCGAACGCCTTTGCGCCGGTCGGCCCCGAAACTGGAGCGGCGCGTGGAAGCGGGGCTCAAAGCGGCGCCCACGCACCTCTCGAGAAGCACGATTCTCGCGGGGCAAATCGGCACTTTTTTTGCCGGCGGGAAATATACCGAGCATTGTCTCGACGATGGTCGACGGTTAATCGCCGTCTGCCAGTGCCACGGATAATGCCTCTCGTCCCACGCTCCTCCGGCGCCGCGTCCCTCGATCGCCGTGGGAATCTCCGATGGATTTGTCGCGCATTTTTTACCCCCGCAAATTGATTTTCGCCGAGGAGCCCCGTCCTAATTGGAATTCCAAATCAGATACCGCGGCAACGCCGAGGAATCTGGGAAATTTTTGTCACCGCTCCGCGCACCATCGATCAGCCTCGTCGAGATCGCTCGAACGCACGAGGCTCGATCGTCGAGCGATCGGCCGAACGTCTCGAAGGTGTCTCGTGGGAGGATACTCGAGGATCGTCCTCTTGGCGCGACCTTCGTTACGTCGTCGAGTAGCTCGCGCCCAAAGCGGGAGGCGCGAATACTTGCGGCGAAACGGGGCTAAGCGGCCGTTCGTCCTTCCCCGGCTTTCGGCACCGACCGACCGACCGACCGACCGACCGTCCAGTCCGCCTTCCGTCCTCCGCGCTGCCTCCCAAAAATTGTGTTCACGCTCGCGCAAGCTCGCTAATTAGCGGGCGCATTCGAGTCGGCCAAATGACTCCGGTGGTCCCACGAGGTCGGGCCCATATGCCGGCCTAGATTAAAATCGCGCTTTTGGCCCGGGCTCCTCACCTTCCGCCCGGGCGTTTCCTCGTTGTCGCGCCAGAGGCCCGCCTGGGACGTCGCATCGGAGAATAATTCCTCCCCGTTCGTGCGTGCCATCTTGCCGTGGCTGCCCGCGTGCGTGCCTCCGCGACCCTGGATGCGTTTTGCGATCCAGATCGAGGGGATCCTTATCTCTCCTCGGCCCGGTCACGCTTCGCTCCGCGCAGAAAACCGTCTCACCTGGCACCACCTCCGGGCACGCCCTGCCCGCTCCCCTCTCACCCCCTCCCCGCCCCTTCTCGCCCCCTCTCGCCCCCTCTCGCCCCCTCTCGCCTTCCTCGTTTATGTCCTTCTCGACGTCCGCCGCCCCGAGACGTCTTCATACGGAAGTCCTCTTCCTCCTCCGCGCCCTCCGCCTCTGCCGCGCTGTCCTGCCTTTCGCACCCGTCACCGCCCACGGACGACGCTCTTATCGTGGACGAGGAAATTGACCCGCGGTACGAACGAGTTGCCTTCGAAATTGGGGATGGGAAATCTCCGGTTGGATCGCGCGAGAGAGGAAACGTGAATTTCCCCGAGAGAGTCTCGAGTTTACGCCTTATCTCTCGATCGCTCGCGCGGGATGTGCGCGCAGTGGGCTGGACGATTCGGAAGTCTATCGAAAGATCGATATCAACCACGGGGTCGCGATACGGGACCGAGGAAATTTGCGTCGCGTTGAAGCGAATAATGGTTAGCGGCTGACGACGATAAACGGGGATGAACGAGGAGTAAAAGTCCGAGGAACCAGGGGGAGAGAGAGAGAGAGAGGGAGGGAGAGAGGGAGAGAGACGAGTAGATCGGAGAAGGGGGTCGTCGAGAACAGCGCCTCGCGCCGCTCGCTTCACGCGCCATTGCTTCCTTCTTTTTGCACGAAATTCGATCCACCTTCGAAGCCTGTGGTTAGCGTTCCTAAAAGGTCGACCGATCGACGTATTCAAATTTAACACCTAGGGTGCATCGCGAGCGCATCAAACCCGATACACTTTCCCCGTCGAGTCGGATACGCGCGCACGTATCGTATACGCGCGCGCCCGACTTGGAGCACGAGCGAACCTTCGCGCGTCCCAGGCAGAGCCCGAGGTTTTTTCCCTCCGCCCAGGGCAATCGCCGGTCGCCGCCGATGATAGAATCCTCGGGATCTCCGAATGACCGGAGCGGTGGCGGAGGACGACTCGCGATCGTCCGCTCGGCGAGGGGGAAGCCTGGGTGGAGGAGGCACGGGGGTTGTCCGGCGCGAGCGGAAGATCGGAGGGTGCCTTGGGTAGGTACCATTATGCAAATCCGCGGTCAATACCTAATACAAGATAATCACGATGATTATACGTCCCGGCCCCTCTTCTCACGGACCGCGTACCCCGCTCACCCCGCGGCCGCCCTCCGCCCCGCCCCTCGCCCCTCGCACGCTTATCCTTTTCCACCCTCGGAACTCCTAACCGGCCCCCGGCGGGCTCTCGTGGCAAAAATGCAACGCTGCTTATCATAAAATACGCTCGCGATGCGCCGCTGGTCGTGGGGTAAGCGGCCCGAAGGGGGGAGGATCGCGTCTGGACGTACTCGGCGTCCCGAAAGTATTCCGGGGATTTGCGAAACGTCCTTCGGCCCTTCTCGCTTCTCCACGCCTCTCGCGTTCGTCGCTTGCGCTCGTGGACCGAGATATTTTAGGACGTACGAGGAGGGACTCGCGCGAGTTATGGAGTATAAAGGGAGGAAGGTGTTTCGCACCCGAATCGCGATCCGATGCGGCTACATGGGATTCGATGTCCTCGGGACTCGGCGCGTCGAGAACCCAATCTATCCGTTCGTCTCGAAGACGAGTGGTAGACGCGCGCTTTTATCGAGGAGCATCGTCCGACGGAGTCTCCATCGCGTAACCGTCGGTGCGCCACCGCGAGGAGGCTCGGGGGAGCGTCCAAAGGGGGTCGAACGTTCCGGAAGCTCGAAAGGGGGAAACGCTAGACGGGGGAGGACAGCTCGAAAGTTGGCCGGCGTACCTTCGGGACACCCTGTACGGGTTTTATCCGCGCAGCGCGTCCCGAGCCGTCAAGATTTCCAGCGCGCCGGTTACCCCCGGGTGCCACATAACATTATGTGCTTCCCCGGTTGTGTCTTACGAGCCGGGCCGTGCGCTCCTCCGTTTACGAGTACCGCGGTATGCGAGTACACACACGGCCCTTTCATCCCGCGATGCCAGCCCGCGGCCTATTGGAAATTGTCCCTAATAACAGGGGAACCGCGTCCACTCCTATCGCGGGGTGGATTGCTCCGCTTCCCTCGGCATCGCTCCTACCTAAGGCGCACCGCGATGGACCGCGTTTTTATCCCCTTTCCTCTCCTTTCTTCTTTTCTCGGCGTTCGACGCCGACTCTCTCAAAGTCCTTCGACGCGGACAATTATCCAGAGGCGATAGGCAGCGCGCGCGCGGGTCTTTTCCTGCGAGCGATAGAGTCTCCGTCCTTCAACGCCTCGCGGCTCTGATTTCGATTCCCGGATTTTTGTGGACGCCGAGAGGGAGCCCGGGGCCTCGTCGGGGAAAGGGGTTTTCATCTTGGTCGCGCGTCGATGGCGCGTCGATCCGCGTTTCCGCGTAATTCTTTCGTAGCCTCGAGGGAAAGGCAAAGAATCGCGCATCCGCGACGGATCGATCGAGGAATTCCGGAGCGGCCACGGATCCGCGGAGGGCAGGATCGATGACTCTGGGAGAAAGCAGGTGAGAGGAGCGTTGGCTGGAACCGACCGTGGGTTACGGAGGGTTAGCGGTCGGCGCGAGCGTTAACAAAGTGGATCGTCGATACGAGGAGGATCCAAGGACGGGTCCTGGGCGGTTGGACGGACGAGGAGGAGGCCGGGTAGTCGCGGGGCGGAGGGCTCGGAGGGGCCAGAGGGGTGAAGGAGGGGCGAAGGAGGGGGGAAGGAGGAAGCGACGGGCCGCCGCGTGTTCCTTAATGAAACGTCGCGACAAAAAGCAGGCACCCCGGTAATGTATTCGCGGCGGAAGTAGGGCGAAGGGTTCGGGGAACCCGCGGTACGGACCGGCCAGCGGGCCCTTCGGTAAGACCGTTACTAATTAACGCACACGAGCCTGCCTCCTTCCGTCCCACGATCCACGGCCTCACTTTCGTGATTTATCGATCGGCACGAAGCGCCCTCCCGACTTTTTTTCCCCCCTCGAATCCTTCCGATCGTCCACCCAAGACCTTTCCTTGGCTTTTCCGAATCCACGCTCGCGTCGGATGGCTCGCCATTTATCCACTCGGTATACACGACTCCGCTCCAGAACTCCGTGGTAAGAATTTTGCCGAAAGCGTTTCGAAGAGTAATTTCGAACGCTCCAGGTACGCGGTTCGGAAGACTCCTCTCGAGAGGATTTTGCGAAAAGCGAGAGGAGCTTTTGCCCTCCTCCCCCTCTTCCTCCTCCCTTCGCCCTTCGCCGTCGGAGGAGCGACGTGCGAATAGCCGCGGTAGCGAGGCCGGACGATTCCGCTCGTGTGTGGAAAGAAGGTGGTAGGGAGAGAGACGGACGGAGAGGGCCGGTGAGGAGACGCGTGCACGAGTGCGTGATATCGCGGACACGCATCTCAGATCCCGCGCCGTGATATCGAGCACGCATATTACGAGGCCCAGAGAGCAGATGCTAACTTCGGTTGAACCCGAGCCGCTGCCTCCGTTCCCGGTCGTTGCTTCGGCACTTGCGTCCGAGGAGAGGAGAGAGAGAGAGAGAGAGAGAGAGAGAGCGAGGGGGGAGGGGGCTTTTCGAGCTGCCCGCGGGAACTCACCGGCTTGGACTTCCTCCTCCGGTTTCGGCGCTCGCTGCCAACCGACGCGCCTTTTCCTCCGAGTCGAGGATCGCTGGGAACGAGGCTTGCCGCAAAACCGCGTATTTCATTATCCCGAGATCGATCGATATTCGTTTCGCTCTCTTATCGATGATCGTCCTCGATTCGGAGCGCATCGCTCCTTTGTCGTATTTGAGTATATTTTTACGATGGATGTACAAAAGTGGAACGAGAACCCTCCCCCCCCTTTTTTTTCAGAACCGTGGGTCGGAAAGAGGCGCGTAACCGATCCCTCCCGGGGTCCAACGAGGAGGATTCACCGACTGGAAATTATCGTTGCGATTCGCCAACGATGCCTTCCTTCCGCCCAACTCTGACGAGAGCCCGAGGCTGGCCGCCTTGGAAGTTTCTCAACGATGGTTACTTTTTATCGACGTTGCGAAAGACGCGCGGTTTTGGAACGGACGTTGATCGAACTCCCTCCATCCTCGCGATCCGCGAGCCTCGATGGATTCGCGGAGGAATACTCGAACGCGATCGCGTCTACGCGTCTACGCGTGGAAGCGACTCGAGCCGGATCTCGTCCGAATCTTCGCGAGATTCCAAGGGGCGATTTTCGGGCGCAACGTCGAAAGGCTAGGAAACTCTCTGGGGCAGCCGCGATCGTTTGGCGCATCGATCGCGATCCTATCGTAGGTACGAGCGGGCACGTGCGGCAATTCGGCGAGCGGCGAGTATTGGTAACCGGGCCCGGTAACCACCGGCGGTTTTTCACGGATGCCGGCATTAGTAGCGTAAGGGTTAATGGCTGGCAGCTCGAAAATCGTGCAGCCCGGTTGCGTGCCGCGTTGCGAAACGGCAATTGAATCGCAACGATTCGCAGGTGCGGCGAAGGAGCGGAGGGCCGGCTACCGGTCGATCCTCGGCTCGGGCCGGGGGAAGCGAGCGCCTCGACGACAGCGTCGATTGGCCGCGGAAATACGATCGAGAGAAAAAGATGGAGAAAAGGGAGCGAGTACCGCGGTTGTAAAAGTGCACGCGAGCGAGGTGCGCGAGGCGGTCGTACGAAAAAAGCCCGCGGCGGGGTATTGTATTACCGCTCACCCGGCCATTAGCCGCGTCGCTGTATCTTAGAGAAAAATCATAAACGCAGGGTGTAAAATCAAGATACCGGGGCCACGGCGACCTGCCTGGAATTTTACGGTTTGTCAGATTTCAGCTCTCCTCGGTACCGCGCCAACTTCCATTTAACCTCCTCGTTCATTCGACCCTCTCCTCTCTCCTCCCGCCTCCCAAACCAATCGGCGTGCCCCGATACGCCGTTATTAACTACCGGTTAATCGATGGAAGGCCGCCACGGAAACGCGCGGCTCGTTCGCCGGTCCACCGCTTTGGAGAATTATCGGCAGGAGCGCGATACGTACTTTAATGCCCTCGACGCGTCTGCATCTCGGGACTTAGCATCGCGGAGCGTACGCGCCGTCGATCACCGATCTCGGTCGGGCCGCACTTTTATCTCCCCGCGCCTCGTTGGATCCACGGAGAAACCATCCGGTATCGCGAGATCGTTCGGGGCCGATGCATCGCGCTCGAGCTCGCGGGGAAGAATCTTCGAGGAAAAACGCGTCAGGAGCTATCGGAGCTCGTTTCGTATGGAGCGCTTTAACGTATATTCCTACGGCGGGACCGAAAGTCGAGACGCGGCGGAGAAAAAAGATTCTCGGTGCAAAAACTCGGGACGATTTGCCAATCAAGGTTCGCGATGCGCGAAACTGGCTGCATACCGCGACGACAAATGCGCCTCGGGCGTGAAGGACAAAGGGTGCTAACTCAAGGAGGCAGTAGCGGATTATCCGACAGGCTCGCGAGGCCTCAGAGCCGTGGGTGCTTGAGGTGAGCAAAAGCGGCCGTTTTTTTTCTCCCCTCAACTCCTCCTCGCGATCGGAGGAATTTTATCCGCGTCGCGCCAGCGAACGAGGATCGCGGTTAATATCGAAGTTGTACTTAAAAGTACACGCTGGACGATCGCGAATTATCGGCAGAAAATTTGCAAAGCCACTCTCGAGGCAGGGCCGCGAGGGTCGAATAATTCGTCCCTGAAGAGATTAATCCGCCAGTGCGAGTCGGCTCCCCCCTCCGTCGTCGTATATTTTCCCCGTAGCGGCTCGTTGCGAGAGCGGGCCCGCGCGGTATTCGCGGAATGAAGGCGTCCGGAGGCTTAAATCCTCGACGCGGGGAATAAAAAGCGGCGCTGGAGGGACACGGTCCTAACTCACCGGGCTCGAAGCTCCCCTCTCCCGCCCCTCCTTTCGGAGGAGTGCGAAAATAATCGTCAGCTTTGTCCCTCGCCGCCTACACGCGCCCTCCGCCTTCGGTGATAATGTTGTAAAGCTACGCCGCTCTCGCGGCCAGACGCGTGCTCCTTTAATTGGCGAACGGTGCCCTCGGAAACGCGCCCTCGGCCCTCGCCACTCGCCTTTACACCGCGCCCGCCCGATCGCCCCCGACCAGCCTCCTTCCTCACTCGCTTTATTTCGTCTTCCGCATCGGCCGCCAATCTCCTTTCCTTCGGGATCTGTCCCTTTAATCCTCTGCGGCGCACGGTCATCCCGATTCCGCCTTCCCTTTGGGTACCCTTCGCGCCGAGTTGGCCATCGTCGTCGTTACAGCGCGGAAAATATCGTCGTCCTCCCTTCGTTCCACCTTTCGACCTCGAGCGCATTTAATCGGCGAGCATTATTGGTGTTTGCTCGGTATCGGTCGGTGCTTTGATCGGGCATTCGAACGAAAGGTGGAAAGTCGCGTCGGTAGCGGGGTTTATCCTTGGAAGCGTGCCGAGGCGAGCCGAATCGAGGCGAATACCGTGGCAGCGGGAAGAAGCGGAGGAGGGTCTCGTGGGGAGCCGATTTAACTCGGTGCCTCCTTGAGTTAAGACCTTTTGTCTCTCGGCCCGGACGCGCATTTGTCGTCCCGGTATGCGCGGCGTTTCGCACCTCGTGATCTCCGATCGGGCAATCGCCCTGGAATTCTGATTTACAAGTATCGCCCTCCTCCTTTTCTCCCACGATCCGAAATATTTAACCGGAGGCCGCCGCGTGGCTCTCGTTCCCACCGGCGCGTCATTTGCATTGATCCGAATGCGGCGGATGGGAGGAAAAATGAAAACGGCCCGACAGACCGTTGCGTGCACTTTTAGATTTTGCACCGTATCCCATTACCTCGGTAGTACCGTACTTATCTTACGAGCATTCTCTTCCTCTTCGACGATGCTCCGGTCTACGTCGCCCCGAAGAGGCGATACCATTGAGTAGAAGATCGTAGGTACCGTACTTTCGCGCGGCGTAGAATCGAAACTCGAATGGTCGAGCCGATAATGATTCGCGCCGATAAGAACGACGGACTTGGTTTTTTGCGAGATTTCCCGGGTAGGCGGTTATTTCCACACATTGGCGGCACGGTTATTAATTGCCTGGATTGCGCGAGGAATCTTGCTAAACCGGTGAATGGCGGCCCGGTGAGGAAACCCCGCGTGATTTCATTCGGTTAACCCCGTTCGTCGTTGGCTCGCGCGATGATTCGCGGAAATCCTTGCATCGTGAAACCTTTTTTCGCTCTGCCGCCGCGATTCGAGGATTAGCGCCGTCGAAATGATCGGCGCCCATCGAAACCGATCGTCGGCACCCGTCGTTGGATCGGAGAGATTTTCGACAAAATCGACCATTATTGTCGTCATCGTCCTTGGATCGTCGGACCGTCGCTTGGAACGCGATAAAAAGCTAGCTCCATCCGATCTTGCCGGCGCGAAGGCCGCGTTTTCATCTCTCGGTATTATTCGCATTCGACGTCGTTCCTCGGTAGTAGGATCGGGAGGGAAGGCTCGTAAATTGCCGGAGATGTTTCCATCGAGCAGTCGTACGGGTGCGAGCATATCGTAACGCACGACGGTCAATCCTGGCCGCATAGTGGGCGAGATGGCGACCGATAAGGACGGCCGTGGCCAACGTATTTTCACCTCCCTCCCTCGTCCCTCTCCGGGCGTCTTTCGCGTACGCGAGACAGTTCGCATTAACGCGTCGGGGAGCGATCGTAATCGGTCCTGGTTTGACGAGATCCATGCAAAGATGCGCGGGACACGAGCGCTAAACGCCCGGACACGCCGGTTTAAGAACGTCCATTTAGCCTCCTGATACCGACAAAAAGGTTCGCAAAGGTCTCCGTCATGGTCCAAGTCGGAGATTCGCGACGTTGCGAACCGACCAAGCGGGTGCGCCTCGAGAGAAAAATTCAAGGACGCCTCGGGAAAGCGTTCGTATCGTTTCGGGATCGCGATCGGAGATGCGCCAAGCAATTATCGTACATCGGCGCGCAAAGTTCCGATATCGAGGGTCGACTTCTGACCGGCGCGGATTCGCGCTCCTCGCGTCATCGAACACGATCTTCGCGCATCGCGCTCCAAGATCGCGGAAATTAGTTTGCCCAGGCATCTCCGAGGAGGATCCGCGCGGAGGCTGCCTCCCGGGGCGATCCACGCGTCACCCGGCTGGGGCTGACGCGGTAGTCAAAGCGTTAAAGAGCCAATCGGCGCCTCCGCTCGCGCCGGGGACGCACAATGACCGGATTGGTTGAATTATGGATGGGCAGCCTCTTTGTCGGGGGCCGGCTCGGGTGCGCCGGGCGCGGCGGCTGGCGGATCGCCCGGCGATCACACGCGACTGATAATTCGCGGAGCTTTGGGCCCTCGCGCGGCTAAGTACTCAGAACGGCCGAGGTACGAGGAGACTCGGGGAATGCCACTCGGGCGTGGGTGACGCGGGAATAACGATGGGGAGGGGGAGCCTCGCGTCCGGCCGGCGTGAGAGATTTTAGAGGACGATTCTATCGCCCCCCCCCCCCGCCCCCTTCCCCTCGCCCCTCGCGCTTTCCTCCTTACGCTCTTTACCGCCCCTTCTCTTCTCCCCGGCAGCGATCACCGCGACACGGGGTGCGCGTCCGTCGAGAAGCGAGGGAGCTTCTGGGAAACGTCGCTCGGAGCTCGAGCTTCGAGGTTGTGACGCTAGACGCGGCTGGCTAGTAATTGCGCGCATCGGGAACGATTCCGAGGGTAGAGGAGGTAAAGGGGGTGGGCGAGAAATCTCCGTCGTCGGCCGAAAGTTGAGCGAGCCCAAGAAACTCGTACGGGCCGCCTCTCCCCCTCGGGGATCGTTCTCGGGCCGTGGTAAAACTCTTACCGGTCCGTCGGAGTAAACCACGCGCAAATAAGCCCGGAGCGGAAATTATGTGGGTAGGAAACATTTTATCGCGGCCATTTACGCGCAGCTGAAATCACCGCGGAGTTTTCCCTCCCGGGGAATGAGCGTAGCCACCGGTAAATCTCGCGTACGATACCATCGAATATTCCGGGACAATTTGCCGATCGAAAGGAAAAAGAGAAGGAACTCGGCTCTCCCCTGGGCAGAAATAATCGCTCGTCTCCTCTCCTTCCCTCTCGCCCCCCCCCTCCCCCCCTGCCCTCCCCCTCCCCGTCCTCTCCGAGCTCCGACGCGCTCTCTCGCTCGGTCACTCCTCGAGGGCCACGGAGGCCGACGGAGCGAGAAAGCGGCGGCACCGATTGAAATAAAGCAATTAGAAAATTACCATACGTAATACCGGCTGTTTCCGAAAGCAGTACGGAGGTGCACGCACCTTCGAAGGCGAATGCTATCTGATAGGAACGTTTCCTCGCGTTTAAGCCCTCGGCATGCAACGCCCCTGCGCGCGCTCTTCCTAGTCTCCCTGGGCTCAACGCCGCGCTCGTAGAGAACGCCTCTCGTTAACCCTTCGCGCTCCACGGCCCTTTATCCGCTTCGCGTCGCGCGACTCGCGCCCTGCCTTGTCCTCGAGTCGGACCTCGGTACGCCGACTGGATTATCGAGCATCGATGACGACGAACGCGAGAATGGATACCGTGCGCGATCGCGCGTTGCAGAGTCGAGGGGAGGCGTTTCGAGGGGGGACTTTGGACGAAACGCGAATCGTGGATTTGTCGCGTGCCACGCTAACTCGACTAACCGCGTGCACGAGGGACGGGTTCGCGTCGGATAAAGAGTGTGGCGAAAGAAACGAAGCCTCGGCCCGAGGCACGATTTCCTGCGGAAAGCGGCGGCCGGCGCTTTCAACCCGGCCGTTCCCAAAATCCTTTTGTATTGTAATACCTCCGCTCGATATTTAACCGCGCTCGTCCTCGCTTGTATTCAAAGCAGCTCAAACCGATTTGAATAAGGAATAAAGTGCCTTTCCGAAGTGATATAAACGAGAGGCCTCCTCCGGGGGCTTTTTTATCTAATCTCGTCGCGCCATGTAAGGCGGCACGGGACGGGCAGCTCTTAAAAGTCGCGGCCACCGACGTTATTATTTAAATAAGGCCCTTCCGTGCCGTCGCCGATGCGGGGCCACTCTTTATCGACGGTACCAGAAAACGTATCGACGTCGCCCCCGGTACTTCTGTCTCCCGGTCCATTACTCCTGCCCGATTACGTCCATTAGTCGCGCGACTCCTTCCATCGCGCCTCTTTAATTACTCCCGTTCCATTAACGGAATCCTCCTTCTCGATCGAAGCTTCGCTCCAACTTTTTGCGCGATCCTCCCGTCCTTGGATATCCTTCGTCGTCGTTTCGTCGACGCGACCGTATCCTCGCTCGTAACTATTAGCGCGATAACGGCGGATAACGGTGATGTAGTGGACGGAGATTCGGAGCGGCACGCGGGAGATCCTGGTTCGAATCCCGCCCATCGCTCCTGCTTCCTTCCACGCCGCGCGTACTCGACCGCAGCTCCGTCGCGTCTCGGAGCGAGCTTACGTAAGGTTGAATCATCGGAAAAGCCGCGGCGGCAGCTCGGAATTCCCAGCCGTTTTCCCGAGAACGCCTTCCCGTCCTTTCCATCGAGCATATCCGTGCGATCCAAAAGCCGAGGCGGGCGGCGATCGTCGATCGCGGTTCGATGCGTACGAAGCTCGCACGACGGGCCCGCGAAGGAGGAAGAAAAAGGGGCGTCCGCCCGATAGGGACACCGGATAAGCGCCAATGGAAACACGTGCCAATAACGCGCCTCTGACGGAATGGAGAAGCGCGCGACGAAAGGCTGCGCGAGTAATATCTGCGCGCCGGAGTCAAACATAAACCGAGCTTTCCGTATTGCGCAGGAAAGACAACGGCTCTGGAACCGCAGGGATCGTTGACGCGTGGAGATAAATTTAGCCATCGCGAGTTAACCCTTTGCGCTCAAACCATTTCCGTAACGCAGTCACGCGGCAATTCCATGACGCGTTTATGGTATCTCGGATGAACGTCGCAACGTGCCGTTAGGTCGACAAAAGAAATCGATACTTTTCGGTTCGTTATTTACCCCTTATCTCGACTCTCGTCGCAAATAATCGACTCGGAGTTTTCCGCTTTGGCTCGTCGAGGGGCAGCATTCCGCCAATGGCCGCGGATCAAAGAGCAAAAGGATCGATATGGTAGCGTTCGGTTGGTCGACGGACTCCGACTTGGACGATCGGGGCAACGACGAGCTGGGAGGAATTCCGTTCGAAGATCGCCCAGAACCGGTCGATTTCGCATGGCGTTATCCTCGTCGTTCGGTGGTTTCCCATAGGTCGAGGAACTCCGACCTCCACGCATCGGCGGGCGTAGGCCACAAATGGCTGCACCGACGTAATCCCATTGTCCGTCTCACGAGGGCCCCCGGGGCACCTGGGAACAGGTGAGGAACCGTAATAATATGGAAATGATAGGCAGGCCGGACGATTTTGCGCGGGGCGAGGATGTACGAAGCGCGGCTCGTAAAACGCGTTTGTTGGTTCTGCCAACCGCAGCCGCGGTCCGGCCCATTGAGGCGTCTCGTCGACGACTCGGCCGCCCCTCGCTCTCGACGACTTCTTCCCGACACGAACACACTTCGCCAGACCCTCCTCCCCGCGATCCTCGGACTCTGGCCGCGAGATATCCTCGAACGGCTCGTTTCCCGGATTTCTCGCGAAGAAGGATCGAATTCTCGCGAAGGGTGAGATCGAGCTCCGGACGATTTTCAGTCCATCGGCCCGGTGGCGAGCGGCGCTCGGCCTCGAGGGCCATCGATCATCGCGCGAGTGGCCTAGGTCGTACGTTAGCGAGAGGAGCCTTTGAAAAATGCCCTTTGGCTGCCTAATCGCCTAAGGTGAGCACGACCGGCGTACCACGACAAGGACGTCGACGACGACGACCACGATGGCGACTACGACGACTACAACGAAGACGACGTGGTCAGCCAGGGCCGAGCTGGCCTACATCGTACATGCCGGCCTGGTGGCTCGTGAACACGCGATCTGATAAGCCTAGACGCGGCTCTCGTGCCGAAATAAACCGCCGCGCTTTACATAATGCTCGTCGAGGGGCGCAGGGGGAGAGGAAGAGCCGGCGGGGCTGCGGAGGGAGGGCGACGGAGGTGGGGGCAGGGCTGGAGGGAGCGGGCCGATAGGAGGAAGAAGGAGCAGCTGCGGGGGGAGGAGGGCGGAAGGGGCGGAGAGGGACGGAAGTACGCCAAGAGTGCGGACAAAACTACAAACTTTATGGGCGGAAGGGGAGAGCGACAAAGTAGTTTAAGGAAAAGCCGCGAGAATGGAAGATTATATAGGAAAATGTCTGGTAGGAGCTGGCGAGAGGAAAATGGAAGCAAAGAAGCCCGAGTAAAAGCTTCGCGGCAAGAGGGAAGGTCGTGTCGAAATGGTTGGAGGGCGGAGGGGAGTAAGGGCGGCGCGGAGGGTAGGTTTGGCGGGAAGGAGAGAGGCCAGGGGCTGCCCGTCGGTGCCGGGTGAGAGGAGGAGAGGGGAGAACCGGCGGGGGGGAGCGCGGTGCACGTTCGTTTCCGTGTGCTTGCATCGTCGATAAGTCATCCTCCGCCCCCCCCCCCCCCACCGGGGGTGGGCAAGAGGGCGCGAGGCAGAAAGCTCGCAACGTATCGTAGGTTTTGTTGCCTCCTCGTTAAGCGCATAAGCTGCCCCTCGCACGAAAGCGGCCGATACCGATCGTGTGTGCGTAATTGGGAACGTGACGTAACGGGGCACAGAGCTACGCTTACGACTCTCTCTCGCCCGTTTCTTCGGCTCCTTAGCACCGATCCCCACGCCCATTTCGCCCAGAACCTCCCGCTTTGACGCGCACTTACTTCTTCACGCGTCCGATCAAAATTTTCGTAGCGGGGTTGCCTCGAGCGTTCGAGAACGTGCCGCGCACTTTTTCCAGCAAAGCAATGGCCTTCGTGGCGTAGAATCGAAACGTCCGCAGCCACCGGAAGAAGAGAGAAAAATGCCGATAAGTTGGGCGCGCAATGGCCGCGAGATAGGTCGGTGCGCGCTCCAAAGATAAAAGGTAGATACGCCGAAAGCATCCTGATATTCCTCGCTTCACCGTCGGTCGCAACTATATATACGACAGACCATTATCTCACGGCTAATTGTAAGTGGTAATTACCCGGGCATATAATAATTAAAGGTGGAAATTATTGTATCCCGCGTAGGTTGGCAGCGCGGCGTAAAAAGGCGCGTTCCCGCGATAAGGGGGCGAAATAAGAGTAACGCCGACGGGTTTGCATGAAAAGCGGAGTTAACGAGATGGCAAAAATCCTGCATTTCCGATTACTTTCTTCCAGTTATTCGCGGTTGAAGGAGATAAGAGCGCGTAGGAGTAAATCGGTCGCGCGTTTCAGCGGGCCGTTGTTTTCCGACTTCCACGAAGGCAGAACATCCTCATGAATCGTAATTACACGGAGGCCGCAAATGTGCCGGGTTTTAAATGTATCTGATAAGCCGACGAAAAGTCGGGATCCACGGGGTTCGTTAGACTTATCGCTTTGTTCCGTTCAATTCGCGAACGAGAGCAACGCAGAAAGGGACTCGGACGCGTTCGCGTGACCGTCGGTCTCGGCTGGCTAGCCACGACGCGCCATCCTGACTTCTTCGGACTCCTCTTCTTCCTCTTACACGATCGCGCTTGCCCCCGTGTCCTCCTCATCCTCCTTCTCCTCCTCCTCCTCCTCCTCCCACACCTCCACCTCCACCTCCACCTCTTTTCTACCTCGGTTGCGACGTCCCGCCTTCCGTTCGCCGCCAAAGTCCACCCTTTCGAACGACCAGAGTGGATGTCGCGACTTACACCCAGATTTTGGCATCCTTCTCGGAGGAAGAATTACCAGTCCAGCTCCGCGAACAAGGTCGAGATTTCCCATCCACGTCGCGCTGGCCATTTTCCGCGGACCATAGCCCCACGGACGATCATCGACGAACGATGTGAGAGTCGTCCTTCGAGATACGAGGATATTTTCCGTAGGAAGAAGCGGCGGTCAAGAGGGCGCGACGTGGCGATCGATAACCGTTTTACGAGGAGCGACGTTCGTCCTCGCGGCGGGGCACGTCCCTCGAAAGAGCGAGAGGGAACGATAAAAAACCGGCGGATGGGTGGGAATACCGGCGATCCGAGTTGGCGATTTCCCCCTCGCGTCGCCCCGGCTGGGAGGACGCGGGGGAGGGGGCCAGGGGGGCGCGGGGAACGGCCGGCAACATCGACGACGAAATGGCAGAACACCGCTCCTCGGCCTGGAACGCCCGCCAACCGGGAATTATCATAATTTCATAATTACCTCGTCCCAGGGGTCCTTCCCGCTTCTCTGGTACCAGCCACGTTTAAACGCTCGTCGGACACGCTACCGGCGCTGCTTCTGCGATCTTCCGCGCTCTCCCGCGTCTCTCTCCGTTCGCTCGTCGGCTAGCCGCTCTCTCGACGTCCTGCCCCTAGAAGCCGCGACCGACGAAGTCGAGGGAGTTGCCTCGAAAAGACCCGTTCCGCTGTCCAACTTCCGACTCTCGCGCGACCCCTCTGACTGCCGCGAGGAATCGCCCGATCGCGCGCGCAATTATCGGCCCTTTCCGGTTGGAAAGCTGCGCTCCAATACGGGGCGCGCGTTTCGGCGTTTGTTTCGCGTGCGTAGGATCGCGTACCGAGCGGCGCGAAGCCGACGTGTGGGAAAGAAGTCGCGTACGAATCGGATGGCTGCGGCATAGGCTTATTTCGCAAGGGCTCGGCCGACACGCGATGCGAGATTCGGGAATTTGCGGGGAAGCTCGAAATCCGCGCCGGCGGTGCGCCGGACGTTGGGGAATAAAGCTGGAGGCACCGCTTGGAAAATAATGGTCAGCGCGCTATTCATCCGGTTTGCGCTATCGGTTTTCCATCTGGCTCTCCTCCGACCTAAGATATTCCCCCTCTTTTTCCCGAGCAGGAAGAATCCGGCCTGCTAGATATGCGATGTCCGATAGGGAGAGCGGAGCGGCGCTCGGGCGAGCACACCGCGATCCGAATACCTCGTACTTACCTTTACAAATTGCTCGAACCTAGCCGAATCACGAAGACTGGAAAGAACGGCCGCCTCGGCTCGACCTACGTCCCGACGCCATCGGTCTCCTCTTACGAACCGACGATGAGAAACGGCCCATCGGACCGGTCTTTTAAACGCGCATTTATAATTCGTACGAGTGACGAGTCTTGGAAAAATCGGTTCGCAGCGCGAGCGACCGACTTTTGCGTATATCTCGCGAGATTTAAGAGGACGCATCGCAGAAGCATCGCATCTTTGGACGTGTACGCGTCCGTAGGATGCGAAGGGTCAGAGCGATGGATGTTACGAGCGGCTGGTAATGCGGGAAGGTTCCGAGGCGGCGCTAGAAGAGAAAACGACGAAACTCCTGGATCTGGCATCGCGTGTACGTTTCGCCTATTTAAAGTGCGGCCGCGAGTTGCATTCTGTCGGGTTCGACGTGGCACGCGGATGCATTGCGTGGACTTTAACGTTGCACCCTCTGGATGGATGGATTAATGCGGCGAGATAGGATCTGAAAGGTGGACGGCCGGGCACCTATCGCGTACCGACCTAAAAAAATCACCCTCTCGATCTGCGGCATTGCTTACCGAGTATCCTATCGGCGATCGCGCCCGTCATAATCGCGTCTGTGCAACGAGGTCATTTTCAGGGAGCTATTTTCCCGACTCGTAACATCATTGGCGTGTGCCCCCTTCGTATCTCGCTATCGCGTTTTTACCGATTGCCCGCTCGAATTACATCCTCTGCCAAGCGGCATCGCGAATTCTCGCCTTTACGATTCCTTATGCTTTAAGGACGACTTTCCTGCCGACGTTAAACCTCGGAATAGATCGATTCACGATCGCGCCTTACGAGCGAAGCTCGAACGTACAATAATATACGCGCATCGTAAGCTCGATTTGAGCTGACCGACGAACGAAAGTTTCTTCGGCGCGAGGCCGATGGAAGCGGGCCGAGTAATTGCGCACAGCTCGTCTCGGTTTTCGTTAGCAGCTCCCGGTCGCGTGGTAGCCCACGGGCCAGCAGGACGGAAATTATTGCCGAAAAGTGGGCAGCAGCTGATCACCGGAACCGCATTTAAATACGTAATGGCCCGGCTAATGCTCGCGTTTTGCCACGGACCTCTCGACGTTGCCTCGACTTCTGTCTTTGACCATCGTTGATTTTTTCCTCGCCACCTGCCTCCGCGCTCCTCAATTTAGCCGATTACACGAATCGCCTCGAACAGCGACGTTCAATACGCATAACGCGCGGAATTGTATCGAAGAAATTCGACGTCGAAAGATGGGACTACTATTATACGCCCTCCATTTGTTCGACCAAATTTATTCGACGATAAAGTGGCCGGAGGATAAAAAGAAGGGCCGTACGAGGAGATCATTCGCGTGGAATTGCGGCTGAGCCTCGCTCGGGACGAGGCGAGAGAAAAGGCAGAGGCGGTTCTTTAAACGGGCAGGACTAAATTGCGCCCCGGGCCGTACTTTAACGACCTAATGGCCAACCTCGTAACGTTCCTTCGACACTCGTTGCTCGTTACGCATCACCGACTTCTCTCCAATGTTGCTAAATTGTCCTCGCACGGTTGCACGTTGATTTTTCCCGTCACCTGCCTCGATTACGCCTCCTCCCTTCTTTTCCGCCCTTTTTTTCTTCTCTCTTGCCAGCGCCAAGCAACGTTACGCGAGCCACGTATTTACGTGCGTGCAAGGCGACGGACAAGATACGGAGGGAAATATGAGAATCGCCGCTCGGAATAACGAGCCGCGTACCGGGCGGAAACTCGTTCTCGCAGCACCGAGCCTCGACGTGCGAGGATAAGGTTATCGCCTAATTATGGATTTTTTCTTCGATCTCGATCCTTCGTTCGTCGGTCGTCCAAAGGGTAATTCCAACGACTCGGCACATGCGCCAGCTGACGGACTCTGGGCTCTGCCGGAGATATGCTCCTCGATCGCCATGGGAGTTTGCGGATGCCACCACGATCCGTTATATTTCTCATCCATATTCGAGCGCGATACTCCGGTAAATCCACGGTGTTTACGAACTACGAGCGGTAGATCGTCGCGGTAAATTTTACGTCACGGCGCAAACATTTGCGGGTAGTTCAATCTCGTGACGCTTAACTTCGTTTTACTCCAAACGAGAATTCCATGCAAAATCGGCATCGAGGGACGATGGCGATCGCCCTTGCGCCATTACCTTACGAACAAATTAAAGCATCGAGATTCAACCTCTCCGGTCGCTTCGATCTCAAATCTCTCGACGCCTCCTCCTTCCGAGAGGTTTCCCATCGGATTTTCCAACGGGAAACCTTATTCGAGGATACCGGGTTAACGCGGTATAGTGGAAGAAACTCCGTAAGTTTAAAGAGGGGAGAGGGTGGAGGAAAGTTCGATCCGCCGGCGAACAACGGTGGCGGGCCTGAAAGCGAGCACGCACACGCGCTCGCGCACGCGCACGCACACGGAGGTGCGTCGCATAATAAAATGCTATTCAATTCCGCGGAGTGGAAAGCCCCATTGAGCCGGAGATACGCGTGTAAAACAGAGGAGGACCGTTTTGTGTCGGCGCGCCGGGCGCCCTCGGTGGAGAGAAGGAGCCTTCGTGTGGGTGCGATGGGCTCGTTGCGACGCGCATACCCACGGATCGGCACACCGCGCCTGCACCAACGGCCAACGGCTTTCCGACGATCCGCTCCGGATTTTCCACGCGGCACTCTGGTTCGTTTGCTCATTTAATTTCCACTCTCGGTCGGATCCTTTCCCGACCTTTTTTTTTTTTTTTGCCCTGGCATTTCAACGTAAAGTCTTAATCCGAACGTATAACGTTGGTACTACGTTCGATGGGCGCGGCGCGACATCCGTTTGGAGGATTTCCAGAATAAATCGCGCTACGCGAACGATCCGATCGTCCTATTTAACTTTTCTCTTTGTATCTCCCTCTCCCTCTATCTCCCCCCTCCCCCCCCCCCTCTCTCTATCTATCTCTCGCTCGTCAGCGATATTGGCAGATCGGTTGGGGGAGGAGCGTTCGCTGGCGAGGCGCGGAAAATGCGAGGAAAGAGCGCGCCGAGAGTTTGGGACGTGTCAAGCCCATTGGCATCGACGAAGCGTAACGTCGAGTCGGAAGAAGAAGGAGCGTGGAAGGCAGGGAAATCGGTACACGTCGAGAACGATCGTAGGAGGCTGCCGCCGGTGGGATAGATGTCGAGAGGGGAAGGGGCGGTTCTTTGTCCGTCGACGCGAGGCGACGGCCGATTGTGCGACGCGTTGATAATTTTAAAACAAAGCCCGGCCGGCTGGGCGCGCATTGTGCAAAAATCACGGGCCGCCGGCGAGGAAAGAGAGAAAAAGAGAGGAGGGAGGAAGGAGAGGAGGCGGTCGGTTCGTTCGTTCGTTCGTTCGTTCGTTCGTTCGTTCGTTCGTTCGCTCGTCGGCTCGTTCGTCGGCAAACGACACACGTCCGCAGGCTGGCTTTTATCTCGTATTGACGAAATCCCAACCTGGCCTCGATCGACTAATCGAGCGTGTCCGCGACAGAGATTCCCTTCGAGCCTCCGACGGTGCAAAATCCGTGGAAAATGCCTGTCGATATGCTCGTACGGTTCGCCCGACAAGACGCCGACTGACGAGACGTGGCCGGTTATCGGCGCCGGAGGAAAGGTTCCAATCGCAATCCTACTGCGTCCGACGACACGCCCTCCTTTCGCGAAGGAAACCTCCGTCCTTCCACGAGGCACCTCCGATTTTCTCGCCTTCGCTCCATTACACTCCCCAACGAGCGGTCCTTCTCCGGACGTATGAAACGTTTATTCGCAAATCGCTCGACGAACGACGTCGATGCGATTTGACGTTGCGGACGAAGCGATGCGCGGCCGGGCGGGCAGAGGCAGAGGCAGAGGCAGAGGCAGAGGCAGAGGCGGAGGCGGAGGCAGAAACGCACACCGACGTCGCGTAGCCGTTCTGCAGCGAAACAGTGCAAATCACAGCGGCGCGTACAGCGATGCATGTCATAATGAACGCCGGGCGACTTTTTGTTTCGGTCCCGTCGGGCGGAAATATCGGCCATTTTGAATTTTCAATTTTCAACGCTCTAGTAAGCCCCTTCGGCCTCCCCCGCCCCGCTCCTCCTCCCCCTCCTCCCCCTCCTCCCCCTCGACCCCTCGGCCCGGACTGCCCCGCGGCCCAACTGCCGCCCCGACACCCGCCGCCGCCGCCGCCGCCACCGCCACCGCCACCGCTTCTTCGTCGCGTCGGCTTCACTGCCGTCCGTTCAAACGAATGCCTCGATGACTTTACGTCGACGATCGTCCAGGATTCCGTGCAGGTTCCGCGCGCCCCGCGGTTTGGACAAGTTCGTCCCTTGCCTCCGTTTCTTCGCGGCTCGTCGTACGTTGGATCCAGCGTCCCACTCGACGTTTACGCGCAAGTGAATCGTCCGATGACGAGGCACGTACGTCGGGAGCACTCTGGCGAGGGAAGAGCGGCAAAGTCGGGAGATTTATTCGCGCGGGGTATTAATTTGATCCGGCGGTTCGATTAATCGGCGAGGAGGCGGTCGGGGGTTGCGCTACGAGCGGCGCACCGACGGTGTCGGGCGCAGCGGCGAGATGCGCGCGATGCATCGCACAGCGGGTATTAATGGGTTAATTCTACCGAATTTTTCGCTCCTCGCTCCTCGGCCGTCCACTCGGTCGCCCGGTCTTTCATTCCTTCCGAACGCTCGCTCCTTTCAGTGCCGTTTAACTTCTGGAAGAATTCGTTTCGTGGCTCGATGACTTTTATGGCCGATCCGGGAGATAGGCGGACGGGGGAGCCGAGCAAAATCGAGCCAAGTTAATGAGCTTACGCGCTCTACCGACCGGAGGAGCCTTCGATCGTATTTCCCTCGGTCGCTCTTTGTCCGTCTCGAGAATTTCGCAAAGTTGCCGGAAGATGAGGACGCGCTTCAACGCGACGCCGTCGTATATTTTAATAATGGTGTTAAGAGTCACGGGGATTTATCGTCGATCGATTCGTCGTCGATCGTTGGTTCAGGCTTTCCCCGGTTGGCGTTGTTTTTTTTTTTCCGGAATCCCACGTTATCGTGGAATCGCGGAATCGCTCGTCGATCCTCGAGTTATACCTGTCGTTTGCGCGCGCTTTCTTCCTTCTTTCGCGAGGGTACGAGATCGCGCCGCAGGGGAGACGGAGGTACGATCGGTGTCGGGAGGAAAGGAGTTCGTCGTAGAGAATAACGCGTTAACGCTCGGCGCTACTCGCATCGGCGTGTCATCGAGGCGTGCTGAAAAAAAAAAATCGACGACGGGGAAAACGAGTCAATTATCGCGCGATTACCGTCAGAACGATCGGCGAGCTTTCCAGTCGTCGGAGAATTTAATAACGGGTCGATCGGTATCGATAATCGTTCCGGCAATTATAGATCGCCGATTGACAGACGGCGAACGGCGGCTGACCACCCTCGGCGTGCGCGTAATTCTGCCCGAGCAGATGTAACCGAGATAATGGGAAATCCAGTTTACTTCCCAGTTAACGTCTCCGCTATCGGGAGTACCGATCTATCGGCGAACGGCAACGTTACGCGCCCGCCGATTTACAAAAGTACCACCTTTTTTACGCGCCTTTACCTCAAAAATGATTACTCGTTCAGCCCCCGACTTTGGTGGCGCACAATCGCGGGGAAAGCGATGTTTCATAATTAAGTTGGACGATCGATCTCGATAGACAATTTTATAAAGGGAAACGCGCGAATTCGAGATAAGCGTTATTACGTTCCACGATCCTCGTCTTACTTTTCGTCCCTACTCCGCGCTCGAGCCACCTTCGAAGTTCCTCTTCCCACCGCGTCCTCTCGAGGAACGAGCGAGCGAACCCACTTACGGAAGCGCGCGCGTCATTCGTTCGGAATTTTTCGCGACGAGACGCGTAAGCCAGGAATTTCCACGAGGCATCGCGATCTTTCCGATCGATCTCGCGCATCGAATCCTCCTCCATTGGCGACGACGACAAAAAAAGGCAGGGCGAGAAACGTTTCAATCAGCGTCGTTTCTTTTTTTTCTTTTCCGGCCATGGATAATTCAATAACGTCGCAGATCGATATCGTGGATCGTTGGGGCAATTATGGATCGACGATCGACGGACGGCGCGGCGGTTAGACGAGATCGAGGTGACGCGCGGCGGGCAGCGCGATGACGCAGGTGTAGAGCCGCACAGGTGGGTTAACGACACCTGCGGATCGAGAAATTATGGCGCGTAACCGCGTTTGCGCCTGATATTTATTGCGCCACCGTTTTATCGCCGATTACACCGGCGCTTCTTACACCGCCGCTCCGCCTAATGCCGTCCTCCTCGCGAGCTAATCGACCGATATCGAAGGATCGCGAGACGCTCGAGACGCGCCGATGACCAACCGAGGAATCCCTCATCCGCCGATAGTCATCGGCTGCTTTATCGTCGTCCTCGAATTGGCGCGTGATTCATGCCTTGGCGTACGATCTACGCCTTCGAGAATTCCCCGCCGTCAGCGCGATCTTCGATGAGAATGAAATTCGACTTCGCGGGCATCGATTCGAGGACGATTCGACGACGGCGGCGAGGGACTCGGACTCGATCGGTACGTCACCGCGATGTCCGCCCGAGGTTCGGCCCTGTACGCGCGTCCGCGTGTCCCCGGCTCGAACGAATTTTACGCGATCTCTCGATTCCTCGTCCGCCTCGCCGTCCATTCGATCGTCTCGGCGCCGGCATAGCGGACAATGACGTATCCTTTTTCCTCGACCTCGGCCTTTGGGAAATACCGATAGGAGCCGGTCGCCGGCGAAACGCGGCAAAGAGGAAGGGGCTGTAAATCGTCGTCCCGGGATAAACGTCGGGCTCCGGGGAATTGAGACGTATGCGTATCTCCGCGATCGAGACAAACCGTTAGGCGGAATCTAGCGAACGTCGATGCGCAGGTGGAAAGCCCACGGCCGGGAACGTCCCGCGGGCCAGGGAATCGAATCTCGAGCTTGCTAAAATCTCGACGACGTCGAGCGAGAAATCGTATCCGGCATCGATGGATCGAGGGGTCTTCTCGTTGGCGAAGCAACGAATCGTCGCCGTGGAAGCGACGCGTTAAACTCCATTTCGATCCTCCGCGCCCCCGCGACGTTCTTCCGGTCGAATTAATGGAGTCTCGCCATTGAGTCACCGCGCCGGGGAGATTCGAGATAGTTTTGAAAAGCCGCGGAGACGGAATGCCCGCCTTGACGCGGTTTGCCGCTCGCTGCTCCGGTGGGAGGCCCTGAAAAGAGCCGACAGCCTTGTCAATTAACGGCGCGGAGGTAATCTTTCGAGTATCCATTACGAGGTGGGAAGCGAGGCCCCACCGCGAAATGAAGCGTTATCGCCGACGTTCCATCCGACTACACCCAGCCACCGTTTTCACGCCGTAATATGCGCTCCCGCAAAACGTTCTCGAGCTCGACCGCCCGTTTTTCGAGACCCTCCGCGGAGAACGCGACGCGCATCGAACTTTTCTCCGCGCCAGTTCGGCAGAGCCGATCGCCGAGCGTGCGCGCCACGGACCGAGGATCGTTCGCGTTTACGGTTTTCGCCAAATCACGCGCCTCGGAACGTGCCGATTCGAGCGGCGCCGATCGGCGCGAATCGGGGGCTCCATCGTCGCGGGATAGGGAAGGTAAGAGGGCGTCGGTGGTGGCGGATAATCGAGGTTGAAAAAGTCCCGACTGGGCAAACACGCGAGGAGGCTCGTCAGGGTCTTTGCATATTATGCATCAACGTGCGCCCGTTTAAGGCGCCGCGCTGCCGGCTTTGCGCCGGCCTTTAAGACTTTGGTAAATATCGTAATGACCGGAATACTGTCGGGGCGTGCCGCCGAGAGTTAACCGACTCATTTTTGCGCCGTTCCGCCCTCCCCTCCCCCCGCCGCGGCTCGACATTTTTCGCACCACGGGCCCCGTCCCGCGCCCCACCCGCCTCGGAGATTCCTCTGCGCGCCTCCTTCACCGACCATCGCCTCCGCCCCGCCATCTCGGCGCCCGATGCACTCGTGACTGCGATTACATTTTCGCGATCCACCCGAGAAGATTTCGGAACGAAGCAGCCCGCGCTCGAGCGCCCCGTCAATTTTCGCGAGGGCACGAAGAGGCCCGTTCCGAGGCACCGGCCTCGCTCTCCTCTCGACCTCCGCCGGATCGTGAGAATTTAACGAGGCGGCGTACGCGATGCCACTCGCGCAGTACCCTCTCGCACAATGACGCCGCTGGCGTCATTTTCGTGGCGAGTATCCGCCTCGGCGGGCCGATGCTCCGATCGCAAAGGGACGATCCCCTCGTTCCGCGCCGCGGCCGTTCATCGCGCTCTTCCCTCCTTATTCCCTCTTCCGCGGCGGGCCTCGTCGGTCGGCCGTCGGTGGCTTCCCCGAGACGCGCGGTGCGTCCCGCGCGAAGCGTAAATCCTCGAGGAGGGAAGGGTCGACGCGAGAGCGCCTCCTCGAAGGCCCGACTCGGCCGGCAGGGCCCCCGGGGGGTGCGCGCGCGAGCGAGCGCCGGGGTGGATGCGGGGGCGGATCGAGGGGTTACGCCGGTCCAAATTCTCGCGCCCTCCCACCTGCGATCCGATTAAAGACGCGGCGCCCCCTTTTTCCCTCGGACGGCACCTAACATAAACATTATGATCGGGCCAACATAAATACATCGCATTGGCGGCCGTGGGACGCGGGCGGGGGCGGGGGCGGGGGCGGGAGCGGGGGAGGTGGGCGAGGGGGCCCGGAGGGCCCGGAGGGTCGAGGGAGGGGCCAGGGAGGGAGGGCCGAGAAGGTCGTGAGGCGCGCGAATTTCGGTTTCCACGCCGCTGCGGCTAGCCGCTTTAATATAATATTATTGGCTATTGATAAATTGTCGATAATGATGGGTTAGCCACCCTGGCCGCGTGTGGGAGGGAGAGAACCAGAGCTCCGCTCCTCTCCGCCTCCCCCTCCCCGGCCCGCCGCACTCGCCGCCGACCCCCTTTTCTCCTCGAAGCGAAATTCTTGTTAAAATCTCCCCGCGCTTTTTCCTTTTCTTCCCTTTCTCGCTCGTAGGCCCTCGGGGTGCCCCCCTCGATCTCGTCCGGTTTCGAGCGGGGAAAATAAAGGAAGGGATCGCCAGGAAGGAACGGCCTGGATTCCTGCGAATATTCCGCTCGCGTTTTCGCACGATCCGCCGGGGATACCGCCGGCCACGACTCTCGCCGCTCCTCCGAAGGGCCTGGCCTTCCCGGCCACGGCGCCGCTCTCTTCCAGGGCTCGAGCGCGATCTTTTCGCCGACGTTCCAAACTCTCGGGACGGTCCTGCTCCCCGCGATTCGATTTTGGGATTGCGAAGACGCGTCGGGGCGATCGATGAGGCGTGACCTTAAAAGAGAGACGAGAGCTTGCTCCTTCGAAGGAGCGCCTTGGACGAGCGGGTAGTTCGTGCAGCGGGGTGGGAAGGGAGGATGAGCATCGGGGTAGAGAAAGCCGAGGTGCGATTAAATCGGAGCAATTAGTCGTCGAGCGCGCACCGTACGCGATTCCCTTTTCCTAGGGCGCCGCACGGTTTTTGCCTCTGGAGAAAAGGGGCCCGAGCGTCGGTGGCCGAGCTGCTGGGAAGGACGGGTGGAACCCCTACGAAGAGGCGGCGGCGCGAGTGCTCGAGACGCCTCAGGGAAAAGCTGGGTGGACAGTGCCGACTCGCAGGCACCGCTCGGACGCTTCTCTCGACTCGGGAACGATTCCTGGCGAGCGACGAGTCCCCCGGCTTTCTCGAGCACCCACCAACCTGTTCCCCGTGTCGGGCGTCCCGTAATCCCGTCTAACCTGACTCGAGGATTATCTCTCTCTCTCTCCCGCTCTCGCTCCTCACCCGCCGTGCGTTCGTCGTCGAATCGAACGCAGGGACCCGAAGCGGGATCGCGAAGCGCGCCAAGCATCCGCTCTCCGATCCGCGCTTCGAGACTAATATTTAATCGTGGTCGGTGCGGCGGTGAGCGAGGTATATAAATAAGAGGGTAGAATCGGGGAGGGGGATAAGAGGCGGTGTGTTGGACGCGAAGTGCCCCCGTGCACGTCCGAGGGGGTAAGTTATGACTTAACGAGGGGTTAGCGTGCTCCCGGCCACTGGACATGCCCGGTGGAAGCTTACCGGCTCGTGTTTAAACGGCCGATTCTCTCTCGAACTTCGTCCTTCTGGCCGGCGAACGTATAATCGGTTAGCCGCGCCGGAAGTGCGCGCGGCTTTCCCTCGGAGGACGTGCATTACGGATAGGCTTCGGCTACTTTGCAACCTCGAACGGAATATTACGACGCCTCGTCGCGAGCTTATTTCGCGAGGCTTTCCTCGCACGCGTGCGCGCTCTTCGGCACGAAGCGCTCGATGGTCGTCCCAGGCCTCGACGTCTCAACCGTCCTTGCCGCGTTACGCGCGTCTCGCCTGGAGGATTTTCCGGCGGCGATGGGCGGGAGCAAAAGCTCGTATCTTCCGCGTGGAAGCGCGGGCCTCTATCCGCGTAATTGGCGTACTTTCGAGTTTCGTTACTCGTAACGATCGAGACGGTCCCACGAAAGATTTCCTGGATTCGTTTCCTGGCTCGCGGCATAACGCGTCGGGAGGATCGAGCGACGAGGTGCCGGCCGGAGGGAGAGTTTGGCGCTAAATATAGTTCGGGGCGACCGCCGAGGCGAATGGTTTTAATTACCGAGGACCTCTCGCACTCGACCGTGACGATCATCCCCCGAGGAGAGACGAGGAACCGAAAAAAGGGTCGGTGCGAATCCGCGCCGCCGAAAGGAGCCCTCGTAAACCTCCTTAGGGCCGGTGCCTACCCCCTGGCGAGCGGGGCAAAAAGAGGCGGAAAAACGGAAGAGCGAGGAGGGTGCGGAGGTATCGCGGACAAGGTGCGGGATCCATTGTCTCGGAGGTTGCTCGACATCGGCCGGCCAATAAAGAAGGGTGGCGAGCGAGGAAGTTCGCGAGACAAGTCGGAAACACTTGTTTAGGGTTAGACCTTAAATCACGGCCCTCTTTGTTCGCCAAGTCGCGTACCGGTCTCCGGCTTTTTACTTTTTACTCGTTACGAGCGCACGCTGGAACGAAGGGATTAACCGTGAAAACGTTCTACCGTGAAGAGCGGTAATGTCGGAGCAAAGGTCGATGCACCCTCGTTGGAACTCGTCACTCGCGCGCATTTTATTCCCGGCTACAGAGCGATCGCTTCCGAAATCCATCTCTTTGGACAATAATGTCGTATCGAGTCGGCGGGCGAGAGCAGAGGATCGGAAGGTCGTGGAGGCGAACGGTAGGAAAGAGCTCGCGGTTCGGGCACGCAAGCGATCGAGCGGTAGGAGCGGGAGTTTTCGAGATAATTCCCGGGCGTTATCCGATGATAAATAGATATATACCTTTGGCCGAGCCGACGCTTAGCCTCGCTAATGGACGCCTCCGCTCGATATCATCGCGGCTCGTTCGTTATCTAAACGTGAATAATTATCTTCCACGGCGCCGGTAGATCGCGAGGGCGATATATATATATATATATATATATATATATATATATATACACATACACACACACACACATGTACGTATATATTTCTTTTACCAGGAGCTCGCGCTCGTGTAAGTGCCACCGCGGGCCGTGCGCGCCCCCGTATATCTGCCGGAACGTCCTTCGGCCCGCTGTCTCGTTAAACGGCGCGAAAAAAATGCAGGAGCTCCCGTTTTCGACCCTGGGAGATACGGGGCGCGATACCGCGGAAGGGTCGGCGCGCCTATCTCCCTCCTACCCTTCCGCGATCCATGACTCCGCCTCGGAGTCCAATTTCAAGTCGTAAACCGAGGCGCGGAAGACCGGGTCACTGGAACTTTCCATTCCGTTTCACGGAAATAAAGGAGCTTCCTCCAGTGCCCTTCTCCGCGGCCGGTGCCAACCTCCGAACCTTCCTTCCCTCCGGAGATTCTCGATCGAGAACGTCTTTGCGAGAGCCAAGGGATCTCCGGCCTCGAGACTCCGCGCTCCAAACGGCTCTCGAGTGTTCGGCGTTACGAGGAGAGAGCTCGTGGCATCGAGAAAGGCCGCTCGCAGGTCGCGATGGTGTCCCTGGCGCATTCGGATGGTGCTTCGGAGAGTCGGGAGAGCGACGAGTGCGGGGACGAGCGGACATGGCGGCGCGGCCGGGGGATTGCTCCTGAGAATGAATAATTTAGCTCGGCGAAGGCCGCTGGGTGCACGCCATCGCCGGGCAAAAACTAATGCCCGGTCAGATAAATTACCGATAAAGCGGCCGGATAACGATCTGGATAAGAGGGCGGAGGTAGGAAGGGTCGGGGGTGGGGGCGGTGCACGCGCTGCACACGCGAGGCGGGCACCTACACGGCATGGTTTATCCGCATTCTGCCCGCTTGTAGATAATTCACGATTATCTGGTGACGTGGCCGGGGGCACGTCTCGCGGCAGTTTTTATTTCGTATTAAACACGCTTCCTACCCCCGCCGGCTCAGATGTGTGCCGAGTTACAACGCCCGTATATATTTCGCGGTGATAAAACTGCGCCATTTATTAATCGTAAATTGCGATCGTTCGCCGCCGTGTGACCGGAAAGGGAGGGCCGGGTGAGGGGGAAGGAGCGGGGGCCTTTGCTTCGCGATTAACTCGGAAAAATGACCGCGCGATTTTCCACGGTGCCGTGCGAGGAGTTGGAATCGCATCTTCGTCGCTGCCATCCGCGATAATTGATCCGAGGCCGGGGGAAACGTTTATTAGTCCGTAAATCCTCGAAACCCTACCGCCAAAGCGGGATAATGTATGCCTAATGCAACAAATTGTTCCGCGTTACGTTACACTTTCTTTTTACGGCGTCCCGTTTATGGTCCTCTTGTTTTTACGATCGACCAACCCCCTTCGGGCCTCCTCCATCGCTCTTGAATTTGCATTTTTACGCCGATCGTAAAGAATCGTGAGAACCGTGAGATTCGTTTGGATCCGAGAAGCGACAGCTTTTCCGCCGGCCCGCAGAGGGACGGGGGTAGAGTCGCACGAGGATACCCGCTGCGCCGCGCGCTATCGAATTTAGCCCCCGTCCTCCCTCGAGTCCGACGTTCTCCGTGCGCGAACGACGACGGGGAAAGAGTCTGGACGCTGTTTGCCGCCATTCGACGAGTCTCGCAAGAGCCAAAGCGTTTGGCCGGTAGCTGCGGAAAAGCTCGAAGCGTTCGATCCTTCGAGTTATCCCTATGTACGTTCGCGTCCACATCGAAAGGGCCTGGCTTGGCACGGAGGAACGGGCAGCTCGCGTGTTGGTTTGAAAACAAAGGAGGAAAGCAGGGTCGAAGCGAGGAACTCTTCCGAGCGCGGCTTCGGATGCTGGAAGAGAAACGACGTGGGTTACGCAAGCGCAGGACGTTCCGGGGCTCCTGCGATCGCGGTCGGTGGACGAAGAGTCGCGTCGAATTAGAGAAAATTACAGAACACCTCGTAAATACATCGTCGGCTTAAGTGGTTGATTGGGGAGATCGTGTGTAGAAGCGGACTACCGCTAAATTATATCCCGACGAGCCAGGCTATCTCCGCGATCGCGATCGCTCTTGTAAATTAAGGCACCCGGAGATACGGCTGCCATCACCCCCCTCCCCCTCTGCCGGCGGTACTCCGCGCTAGCTCCTTTCCTCTCTCGCACCTTTGACGCACCGGAAGTGCACGCGCAACCAAAGCTCTCTCCCCCCGGGGCGCGCGTATCCTCGCCCCCAGCCCCCTTCGAAGGGCCGCAAAGCCTCGCTCCTCACCGCTATCGTCTTTAAATCCTATTCAACTTCCTGCATGGCGCACTTTGGGAACTCGTTCGGAATCATAATTGGATCCTACGCGTATTTCTCCGTGGTAGGTATTTCGGGCAAGGCGTGCACCCACCGATCTCATCCGCCTTGGAAGCCGCAGAGTCGAGGCATGACCGAGAGGCGCATCGGCTGAAACTCGAGTTTCTCGATCGACGATAGGTATATCCGGATACGGTCCAGGCAGACTGGCAGACCGCGTGTCTGAAAGGATGCTAACTAGATGCTCGACCCCGAAAAGGGCCGTTGTCGGGCTCCCTTCTCTCCACCTTCTTCTCCTCCTCCTCCTCCTCCTCCTCCAGCTCCAGCTCCCCCCCCCCCTTCTATACCTCTTCCTACCCGACGGCCGGCCGTAGCCGTGGCCCCTGCAGGAGAGATTAAAAAGTTAATGGGGGGGCGTGCTGTGGGGGCGTGCAGCGTGTACGTGGTGCCGGGATTTATGCCTGCACCACCGAGATATCGTTCCGCTCGAACGCCAATAGGCACCACCGGCTCGTTCTAAATCTCTCCCTCGCGCCGCGTAGAAGTCGCGCCAACCACCCTCCCCTTGCCTCGCCGATTCGTAAACCACGAGCCCTCCTTCGATTTCCCCGCGCTCCCACCGCTTTAACCCTCGACGCCACGCACGCTAACCTTCGGGCAACGCTCGGCATCCGCGCGCTTTCTCTCAAATCGAGCGTCGCCTCTTCCACGATCAAAGCGTTGCTCCGCGACCACCCCGATCGGCCGCCGCCGATTAAGTCCGCCTCTCTCCTTTCCTCCCTAACGCCAGTCGATTCGAATGGTCCAGCCCGAGGATGGTCCGTCCACTCGCGAGTAGCGAGGCGAGATGCGGAGCATCCTTGGCGCGACTCGAGCCCCCTCCAGCCGATCGGAAATCCATTCGCCCTGGCTTCCGGGATTATCCAGCCTCGTCGCGAATCTCCTCGTGGAGCACGAAATCGATCCTCCGCTCGCCATCCGCGCCCTCCGCCGACATCCCGGATTTCAAGGTAGCGAAAGCGTCTTAGATCAGGTAAAAGCGACGGTGCCGGAGCGGCTCCCCACCTGGTGGGCCCTCCGGAGGGGCAGCTTCATTTTTTTCCCCTTTTAATTGCCGATAATTTATATATGGGAAATATTAGATTCGTGCGAAACCGTATTAAAGAGCGTACGGAGAGGGATACCACGGGGAGAAGGGGGGTGTGGAGGAGCCGGGAGGAGGGCTACGAAGGCCTGTAATTATTGCCAAATATGAAAACTGCAACCCATAAGATTAATTTTTGCGCGAGATTGATGCCGCGGGATCGAAGGGTATCGGTCTCGGCGGCGAGGAGAGGGCCGCGGGGAGGAGCGCCGCCCTTCGTCCTCTCTCCCCTATCGCGCGATGCCTTCCAGGCTCCTTCCTCTTTCCGACGATCGAATACGCCTCTCTTAACGAGATTCCATCCTTCCGTCATTCGTATTAAGAATAATAATATGCCAATAAATGCCAAATTACGGAGCGCACGGCTCTGGCCGGGCCCCTGGCCCCGAAATACAGCTGCGGCAAGGAGGCTCGACGTTTCGCCTTCCCTCTCTCTCTCTCTCTCCTCCTCATACCTCGTGCCACGCCGTCTAGGTGCATCGTCCTCGAGCTTTCCAGCCTCGCTCGCCTCTCGCACGATTTACGAAGGAAAACGGGTGGAAAAGGAAAACGATATACCGCGTTTTTCCCTTCCCGCGTCTTCGAATCGGGACGACGAGTGGCGGAGATCGAGTTGATCGATCGTCGAAGAATCGGGAAGGTACAGCGGAATGTAAAGGCGGTTCCGCACGGCGCGTTTTAACGGCTTTAATTACGAGAGCCGTGAGAATTTCGTCGAAGTCGGGGAAGCCAGTGCCGGAGATTGAAGTTTCGAAGTTTGAGAAAGCGAAGGAGATCTCGTATCGATGTAATGAACTTTGGAATAAGTTTCCCTTTTCTCTCCCCCCCCCCCTCCCCCACTCCCTCTCCCTCTTTCTCTCGCTTTTTCTCTCCTCGTTCCCTTTTCCCGGCGCAAACCGACCGATGGCGCCGAGATTTTGCGGAGCAAACCCATTCGAGAGTCGAGGATCGAACTTTTGGAGGGTCGATCGATTCGTGGCCGCGCATAGGCCGCGGATGGTAAAACGCTCGATTCGTGAATTCGCGCGAATACCTCGGACGTTCCTCGGTGCGTGGAACGAGCGTAAAGTTTTTCGCGCTCGTTTCGCGAAAAAGCCTCGGAGCCAATTAAGCCGGCCGTCCGTGCGAGCGAAACGATCTATCCGCCTGCCGCTCGATCGGCGGAGGCGCAGAAGGACGCGAAAAGGTGCCACGCAGAGGGACAAACGACTTTTCCTTTTGCCTCGCCACAACGCGTCCCGTCTTCCTCCTATCGGACATCTAAGGAGCGTCGATTTATACGCCGCTACCAGGCTTTACACGCTTCGTCCTCGCGAAATTCGATGCCGCTGGAATGCGCGGTATGCCGGATCGTCCCGTACAGACATGGCGACACCCTGAAAATCTCCCGGACAATCCGCGCAACCTTCGCCCTCGAAGCCCTGCGAGGCCAGCTATCAACGATCCTTCCTCTTTAATCGACGTTTTCCCCTAATACTTCCGTAAGCCACGGACGAAAAGATTTGGATCGGTCCGCGGATTATTTTCGAAGCTCAGCATGAAAGAGCTGTGTGGCGCAAGTGGTTCGGCCGGTGGACTCTCTTCGTTGGCACCGGCCGCGGAAAATCGTGGAGGTTGAGGGAAGATTCCAGGCGTATCGGTGCCCGCAGTGAGCCACGTCCATGAATTACAGGGTTGACCATTAAGACAAAACCTGGGCTCTGCCATAACTCTCCATGGATTTATAGTAGCCACGCGGAGGCATGGAAGCAAAAGGAACCGGCGCGTTATAATCCCCCCGGCCTGTCCTCCCGAGTACCCCTCGCGTTCAGCCCCTCACGAACACACGCCCACGCCGTGCTTCACCTATGCCCGAAGGGGAACGTAATACGTTAACGTGGACAGAAAGCGCAGAAAATGCCGGCTTTGTGCTGTGTCCACACCGTGGTCCGCACGGTATACCGCATAAACTATACGTATAAAAGCGGTCCTGGCTATAAATATCGCCTTATTTACGGACAACGGTCCTGCCACGCATCGGGGATAAATTCAGCAAAATGCCCATTTAATTAACACCTTATTTATTGAGACGTCCGCCACGCACGGCTCCCTCCTTCGAAGGTGGGACCCTGCGTTCGCGGTTACACGCTCGAGGCAGAGCGAGGGAGAGCGCGAGAGAGGAGGAGAGAGACGCTGGACCGTGATCCTTGCCCGTTAAACCGACCCGCGTGGCTATTAGGAATTCTTCCAACGGGCTCCTCCCTCTCTCCCAGAGATCTCACGGCCAAAGATCGTGCGGAGTACGCCCGGCGAAAGCGCCGCTTTATTTCCAAGAAATTCCGCGCTCGCGCGTTTCCGATCTCTACGAGATCGATGCCATTCGTTGATTTGAGCCGATCTTCGCTACCGAATGACGTCTTTTCCTCAAACCGATCGACGCTCTTCTATACCTCTTTTGGATAGGCTCTCGATAAAGCCCGTCGATGTCCGAGCCGGTTCTTCCTTCGCGCGTAAGGTGTACCGCTCTCCGCAGGTGCAACGGATATTATCCGTATTGCCGTCGTGTACTATACTTAACCTTCGTATCACTGGCAGTGTACGATTAAGCGCGGAAAATAATAAGGGTGCACCGCTCGAGTACCTGCCGTAGAAAACATTTCGAAAGCAACGAAGAAACGTATATCGCTCAAAGCCGCCGAATAATCGTTTTGTGATAGAGCAACGCCGAAGAGGAAAACGATCGTCGAGTGCAAATCCGAAGGAAACAACGATTTGCGGCATGAAAATGAATCCGAATTCTACGATTTCTACCCTTTATCGCCCTTTCGTCGAGCCTCTTTTCCTATCGACGGTCCTCTCGCCAAGGACGCTCGTCCGAGCTTGTAGCCGGATATCGAGGTTAGGAGGGACAAAGCTGGGTCGAATTCGGCATGCGAATGATCAACGGAGAAACCGGCGCGTGAGCAAAACGATCTCGCGGGGACAAAGCGCAGGGCCAGGAGGGCTTGTCGAGCACGAGTATCGGTGGGTACGGAACGTTTCCAGTGTTTCGCCGATGAAAACAACTTGGAGTGGCCCTCGCGAGTACCGGTTAGACGCATTTCGGCACGTGCCGGAGCTCGAAGCGGCCAGAGCTGCGTGACGAGTGCTCGTTTAGAATCGCTTTGTTTTCCAGGGCCTATTATTTCGGCGATACTCGTGCATTGCCATTTTTCTCGGCCCCCGTAAGACTCGTGTACTCGTGGAGTTTCCGTTGCTCGCTCGTGCTTTGCCTCGGCAGTCCTGTGCTCCGAAATGATTTAACCTTCGTCGGATTCTACCTCGCTCGTTACATCGATCTTCGTCGCGTACCATGAATCTCTTATCGGTGCACGGCCTTTAAGACCATCGCGTTATTATTCCGAATTTTATCCGCGTATCCCATCGATGATCTCGAAGCGATCCGCCAACCGCTTATTCGTTCCCAACGTCGAAAATTCTCGAAGCCGGTTAGGGACGAGCCGGGGCATTTGGCCCGAAACTCGTCCACAAACTCATTACGATTAATTACCCCTGGATGCGGTACCCGCGTATCGTATCGTTAGTTCGCGAGTGATTCCGCGCGTGCTTCTTTTCCATTAAGGTCGAAAATTGGCTCGAGGTCGAGGGCAGGCGGCATCCTCCCGGGTCCAAATGACTTACTCGGAGTAACACTTAGAACCTCTTAAGTCCCGAGACTCCGATTACGCACCCGGGAATTAGAACCTCGTTAAACAGTCATTCGGAAGACGTTAAAGAGTGTACGTCGGTGTTCCCCGTTCGGCCCTCGGCCCCTCTCTCTCCTTCGATGTGCGTTCAGGTGCTACTTTCCTCGGCAAGATTCAGCTGCTGGTGCCCTCCTGCTTCCTCCTGCCGTCGATGGAAGGTAGGCGAGCCGAGGATGCACGAAAGGTAGGATCTAAGGACTACTACCGGGTGGTAAAATATACGGAGGCGAAGGAGCCACGGTTACACCTGCTTTACGAAAGGCAGGAGCGTACGCTATCCCACTCTCTAGCTCTCCCTCTCTCTCTCGCTCTTCCTTCGCTTTTGCACTCTCTTGAATCTTTTCCTACACCGTTGGGCGTGTCGTCTTTGAAACACGATGTCCAGACGAATATAAAATATTTCCAGAGTTTTTCTACCAACACGATTAAGCGTTATCCGGTAAAACAGATTAAGCCTACGTCTGTTCTCATCGAGAACTTCGTTATTCTTCTTTTACACGAGTCTCTCCGCGTCCGCCTCGCCAAACACCCCGGGGTACGCGGCTGCACGAAGAAGTCAAGGCCGCGATACGAATTCGTTTCTCGCCCTGGGCCATTCCTCGGAGCTCTCGTGCGCGGAGAAATATAATTTTTTTTCGAAACGTCGAGCTCTTCGCGGATCTCGAATGCGTTGATCTCGAAAGCAAGCCCTCTATAACGCACGGCCTTTCACCGGATTACTGCAAATCGACAAAGCGTCCTGCAGTGATAGAGGATACCGTTGTCGTTATTAACGGCGACCCTTCCTTTCTTTCGTAATGGAAGGTTACGAGAAGGACGAGGTTAAAGGATGGGCAGAGCATTAAAACGCAGAAGAAATGTGGGTTACGCGAGGTTAACGGCGATCACTCCCAAATTCTCGGTCCTCCCGAGCCGTTGAGTCGGGGCGTCCATGCAGATCGTCGTCGTGCAGCACGTCCAGAAAACCGAGTGGATTACACCTGCGCAGCTGCCCGTCCCGGCAGGTGAATCCAAAGACTCACCTGATCACCGTAGGTTCGCGCACACAGAGACACGGGGTGGAAGAAAACCGTACACGCGCCACGGCCATCGGCCGGGGAGGGAAAAGTGTCTTCGTGGAGCACGAGCAGGTGATATCAATTGTACGAATTATAGCCGATTGACTTACGAGCCCCGCCGCCCTGCCCGAGGCCGGCGTGCCTTTCTACAAAGTCCTAAATTCGTACGAACGACGTCATCTTCTCTAGGATATGATGCACGAGAACGATGGCCAGTAGGGTCAAAAGTACGGGGGGATCGTACGACGGATATACGGTATTTTTTACCAGGCACAAATCTACGCACTCGCCCAGCCTCTCGAGACGCCAAACCTAGTCGCGTTGATTCTACTTTGTACATTCGAAACTCGTCGCATTGGCGTTTGGATATAGGAACAAAATTCTCAGCTCGAGGGAGTAAGAGAAATCGCGGAGTAAAACCGAGTCTACGTTTCGTCCATTTATATCCCGTATAGCCATGTAAGATTCTAAGCGTACAACGTTGACGCGCTCTCCAATGGCACGAATATATATCGCGATAGGTCGCGCTCCATGGTAGCCCCGTTTTTCGTGGCGATCCTTCGCGTAGCTCATTCTCGATCGGCAAATAAAAATGCGATCGATCTATAATCTGGCGCGGAGTCTCGCTCCCCCGCCCTCTCTCTCTCTCTCTCTCTCTCTCTCTCTCTCCCTTTCCTCCTTACTCCCTCCGATTCGCTATCCTACGAGAACGTCTCCTCTCGGGCCAACCGAGGGAGTCTCCGTATTGCCTTCGCTCGGTCCGCGTATATAGTGGGCAATCTTTGTAATTATAGACCAGGCGCGCGTCCCATTAGGTTTGTATCCCTCGCGTAAATCCAGCGGATCGAGAGAGCGAGAGCGGATACTAGCGAGCAGGGAGGAGGCGAGGGAAAGAAGAGAGCGCGAGGGAGGAAGGGATGGAGGAGGGAGAGAGATGGGGCAGGCCGTTACCTGCGTACCAACTCGGACCACTGACCAGCTCAACGTCGTGTCGGATCCTGATACGCGGATAAGCATCGCCCTTTAGCGCGATCTCGGTTTCTCCTTTACCTTCATTTTTTCCATTTTCGCCATCGATCTCCGAGGCTACTCGGACCCGGATCGATCGTTGCGTCCACGCTCTTCCTCGTTGCACCCTTCTACTTTGCGGGAAGTTCGATCGATTCGCTCGGCCAGCGGTCCAAATCTTCCGCCACCACTAGCGCCGCGTTTGTCGTCGCACTTTCCTCGATTTTCCAAGCCGATCGAAGGTCGATTTGCCGGAGAGCCGATTCGCTTTTGGCCGGACAGGTTTTCCATGGTCGAGGATCACCTGTCCGGAAAGTGTCGGGCGCCCGTTTCCTAATCAGTCCGGCGGCCGGTCGAAACTTCGCACCTGCTTTTCTCGGGACGCCGCGAGACTCTCTTACGCCTGTCCTTGTCTCGTACGCGCGGCCGGTAATAAACCGGTAACTCGATTAATGAGCCGGCCCAAAAATGGGCAGCGCCGGCTCGAAAGGAGTGCGGCACGCTTTTCGCGGGCTCCTTTCTCGGTTAACCGATTAATCGGGACCCACGGCGATCCCGCGCGATTAACCCTTCGAGCGTACGAGAGGCGACGCACAGCCGCCCGTTCTTACGATACATCGCTCCTATAATACGCGTCTCATCGTACCGTACAATACGCGCCTATCGAGCCCTTTCAATGCTACCTCCGAATATACGAGTAGTCGTCCGCTCCTTTCGTCGATCACATTCGGTTTAGTCCTCGGCAGATCCAAGACGAGCGCGTGGCTAGGGAGCCTATTCTCGTAAAAGCGTCGTTAATTGGGGGCGGGGGGGGGCGATGGCGGTGTCAATAGTCATCGCGCGTGCCGCTCCTAGATTCACCGCCGAGTCTCGAGGCGCTGATCGGGCATAAAATCGCGATTTAATAGTCGCTTTACACTCGGGCGCGTCAAGGGCCAGAAAACACCTGCCGTGGAACCAATGAATTATAGGCCCCTATGCGAGGCGAGAGCTCGGGATGGTAACCGCCGGGATCAAAGGAAGCATAGCTCGCTGATTTTTAAGAGAGCGTATTTCACTCCCTCGCGGTACACCTTGTTGCAAACTGATTTATTAACCCCGCGTCACGGCGACGCGGACTCTCTTCTACCGCGACCTTTCCGCTTCCTCCTCGTTATTACTTTGCCCATTGGATTATGCAGAGGGAGCTATCTTTATCGAGTCCGACCTTATCGAGGCCACGACGAGCCTCCGATCGAATATCTCACGATACGTCCCACTCTTCCCTTTTCGGTACAAGGATCTCTCTGGCGTATCCACGACTCTTCTCATCCGGACACGTCGTCAATAATTCTGGCCATAAGCAAATCCCGCGAACGGTCGAAAACTCGCGATTGAAAAAAAATATGAAAATTCCCTTTCCCAGGGACTACGATGTCCTCGTCGATCCTTCGGTTCTGTTTCTTTTTCGGTCTCCGGGAGGATGCCCCCGGGTGCGCATCCGGCCCTCGAGAGCGGAGAAAAGCGGAGTTTCCCAAGACGGCCGTCTGGCTCACGGTAAATGAGTTTTTTATCGGACGCGGAGTAAATTAGATTAGCGGAGACATGCGCTGGGCGTATCTCACCGGTGCAGAAACGCACGCATACGTAGGTACGTACGGTGCTCGAGGGGGGCACGCACTCGCGCGACTCCCCTTAAACCCGTGACAGCTTCCTGCATCGTGGAAAAAGGATCGTTCCGCGCCATGCCATCGCCGTATGCCGTTTTTGCCGCTCTTTGTATCGCGGACGATAAGCGGTACGGTCAAATATCGGGCCGTTCCAAAGGTTCCGTCGACGTTAAAATTCGCTTCTCCGACACGTAGGCCGCGAGGACGACGCGGTTTAAAATTCGATCGATCGTCTTTGCGCGCATTCGCCTACGGCGTAGAAAATTCGCGCGACCGGTAGTTTAATGCGCGTATACCGGTGTCCGCCGACAGGAGTAACTTTTTTTTTTTTCCTTCTCCTGACATGGATGCACGCGGGCACATCCTGTACAAACCGGTGCATCGCGATCGCGCCCTTAAATCAAAATTAAAGTGCAACGGCGCGTATACCCGTAGACGCCCCTAACGTCTGGAATCGAGCTTAATACCGGCCTTTTTATCGGCGGTCCCTGTCGTTGGCGCACTTACACGTCGGCTCGTATTTATGAAGGCGACAGGTGCAGCTGCAGCAGCAGAAGCAGGAGCAACGCCGGGGCACGCGTCTCCGCCGGCCACTGGCCGCTGGCCGCAGCTGAACTAATTACCGATGGTAAGTCAAAGTAACCGGTACGTTTAATACGAGACTCCTCTGCCCGCTGCTAACTTCGCTCGCGAGAGAGTCGGCGCTCCTTCTCGAGGATACGCTCGCGGCGTCTCTCCTTCCTGGAGCGGTGCCTCGCTCGCGCTCCTCGCCCACCAACTTCCTTCGCTCCTCGAGCTATCCGTTCATTTCTCAAAGAAACGATCGACGCCTCTTTCGCGACACGAGATCTAATATCGGTACGCGACGAAGATTCGGCATTGGCCGTTAACGCAAAAATTCATTCGAGCCTTTAGCCAGGCCGGAACAAGGGGCGGAGCTGCACCGCGGTACGCGTTGTAAACGAGTACAACGGAGATTACGTTGGCGTAAGCTTACAGCCGTACGAGTCGCGACAACTTTAACATATTTTTCACGCATCGAAATGCGAATCGAGACTCGTAACGGTGTTTTTCGCGTCGGCCGAGTAGCGGGATAAATGGGCGAACCACCGTAGCGACGTCCGGCGGTAAAAGGGTTAAAAATGCAGCGAGGAGCGACGTCGTAGCAGCTGTAGGTGACACTGGTAATCGACGAGTGTTGTGTCGGCGCATGAAAACATTGGAATGGAAGGGCGGGGAGGGAGGGGAGGGGGGTGGGAAGGCATCTGTCCGCGAAATCTGGCTCGGGCCGCGGATGTAGCCGAGGCGCCGTCGAAATGACTTCCAGGATAATTTCGATGCCATTCGCCTAATTTTTTGCACCGCCGTCCGTTTAAGACGCGTCGCGTGTTCGGCCTGGCCACGCGTCACGTTCGCTCGGCAGGTGCTCAGAAAAAGTTTGCCCGTCTCCGGCCCGTGGATCGCCCTAACGATCGCCCCTCGTCTCCCTCCCTTGCCCCCGCGATTTCGCCTTCCCCCTGCCCCGCTCCGAAGAGGACTCTCGAGTACAGCGGCCCGAGCTACGGCCAAAGGCGCGTCATTGCCCCGATAGTCAAGGCGGAAAAGTTGCGAGTGCCGCGTTACAAAAGTACGCGTTGTAGACCGTACGAATGGCGAATCGCGCATTACGGTTTGTTACGCGTCGATTCGAGCGTCGGGCGGCGGTTAGACGCCAGAAGGGAAACGCGAATCGGCTTCCCTCGTCGATGGAACAACCGAGCGATCGCTCGTTAGCCAAAACGGTTAAATCGAGTTTCGAAATCCCGCGAAACCTCTCCTCGTGGCCGTTTGATTTTCGTCCGGCGATCGTTCTCGATCCGCAGGTGTTCCGCTCCTGGCGAAACGTAGCCGAGCGGCGCCGATTACGTTTAGCTCCCCGAGACTATCGACGCACGGTCATTCGAATACGATAAATCTCGCTCGATACGCCCCGACGGTGACTCGTATCGCGAATTAATAGGAAACGGAGTGGGAACCTGCCGATAGACGGCGGCCGGAGCGAGAATAACGGAACGCGGATCGTGGTTCCGAGGGCATCGATAAAACCTCCGGCGCGCTCACCTCCTTCTCCTCCTGCGCTCCATCTCTCGTCCTTCTTCTTCTTCTTCGAGCGTATCGCAAAAAATACTCACCTTCCGGGAGTTTGTTGCACGCTTCGGCCCGTGCGGGACGATCCTCGAGAGCGAGGGAAAGCGATGGCCCGTCGATGAGTTTGAGGATCGACGTTATTGGCATTGCGGATCAACATTATCGATGCGATTATCGACGAAACGTATCGCGAGTAGAGTTTTCCATGGACTTCGATTACGTTGTTCTACGAACATTGCGCGATCGTCGATCGGCTCAAGGCGTATTTAGCGGTAAACAGCATCGACGGAATTGCCCGTCGCGGAATCAATGGGCTACTTATCCGTGCTCGATAGGCGATCGCGAACCGTATCGCGAATCGTAAAGTAAGGCCGGAGCTGGTGGCGCGCGGCGAGGTATCGGAGGCAACGGAGGAAGTGGCTGGATCGAGCCAAAAATCCTTAGATCGGCGAGCACGCGACAAGCGGCCGATCGGAGGGAATGCGCAGGGGCATCGGCCTGCGCAAGCTGCAGCCTCTCGAATGCAATCGTATGAATCACGTGGAACGCGACCAAGGTATCATTACGCCGGTAATCACGGTCATTTGTCCCAACGGTTCTAATTAAGAGTCCATCGGTCGGCCCTGAATTATAATTCAAAATTCATTGCAATTTTACAAAAGGAGAAGTGGGCGCGGGGCGAGTCGGTCGGTAGGGTCCGATTAAACGAACCTGCTACAGCGAGACGAACGCGAAGGCGCTTATTACGCTACCAAGTATTCCTCGAGTCCGCGGCACGAGTCCCGTTCCTCGATGAAAATATTCTACGATATCGGCTCTGCCGACGAGAATATCTTTATCCGATTTCTCTTTCGGTCGGTGCGCGTGGCGCGGCAGACGAACGGGAACATCGTTTGGCGATATCCTGCACCCTTATTTCCCTTTCGAGCCGATGCTCAACGCTGGGACTTTGGGGGAGGGCGCGTCTTTGAACCGTACGAATTTTTCTCTGCCGTACCTCGTCGGATATTCCCTTGCAAAGATCAAGAGGTACGGGGATCGGTCTCTCTTCACCGCGACGATATATTTTATCGGAAAATCGATCGACCTCGCCTCTCCTTTCCATCGACATTGCGGCGGGGATCCTGAGGTACGATTCACCTGGTCGTAGGATGTGGGAAGTGGGGGGAGGGGATGGCGCGGCATATTTCAAGGTACCGGTGTTCGATCGCCAAAGTGCATCGTGCCCGCTGGAATCGCCGTCGACTCGTGCGTCTCGGCTTTAACGATTATCGCGCGGTAAATATCGCCGATCCAGCTGTGCGCTGCCTTCCTAAAATCAACTGGAATAGCCGTCGACGAATCACGCAACTTTCGTAACTGCCACTATTAACCCATTCGCGAGATAATAATCCTGCCAAATATTCGATCGTTCCACGTTCGACCCTACCTCCGCGTTCCCATCGTCGAATCGAGCACCGTAGCTCCCCTTATCGACAACTTTATTCCGCACGGCTTATCTCGAGCGTTACGCGACGAACGTGACGTACGCATTGGCTTTATAAATCGTTAATAATCGCCATGGTTACATCGGCATATTATCATTCTTGAAGGGCGTAAAAAATGATTTCTCGTAAATAATCGAAAGGAGGGGACCGACCAGCGGGGAGTAGCTCGCGCGGCCGATGTTAAACGGTCTGCAGGAACCTCGTACGATCGTCGTCGCGCCTTATGGAGTAGCGACGCCAAGACGCATTGCTTCCACCGTCGGTATCCGGGCATTTGTCCAGGACGACGCGACCAGGAACTGGACTACCACCGGGGGATGGCCGGTGGGGGTCTCGAGGATTTAGTGCTCGACGCTGACCGACCCTCCCCTGTGCGCCATCACCGGAATCGCGTTAGGATTTTCTGCCCCCCTCCCTTCCTCTCTCTCTCGCTCTCTTTCTCTCCGCACTTCTCCTCGATCCTCTTCGTCGATCCTTCACCTCCGGCCCTCCTCGGCCCTTTCGCACGGTTTTTCCTCTCGAAAGCAGAGTTTTTCTTCGCACGGTTGCGAGCGCCGACGATCGGCAATGGGACGAGAACATCGATGCAGGGTCAAGCGTCGAGAATAATCCGATTGCTAGTACCCGGTGCGTACGGTTGGCCACGGTTGGGAGAACGGTTGCGCAACGTGGCCTATCGATACATCGATCTCTGTCACGGGATCTGGAATCATTGATCGCGAATAAATTTTATCACCCACTTTTTTTTCTTCTCCATCTCGAAACACATGCATTTCCGTCGGATGGTGCCGTGGTGCGTGGTAGTAGGTAAATCAAGAGTTCCGAGAGCGATAATAAATCCTCGGGAAACCGGCGCGGCTGAAAAGTACAAGACAATCGTACCATTATCTTCCCCGAGTTAATCGAACGGTTGAGTAATGCGTGAATAATTTTCTATTATGGTCGTATGAGTCTTGCGCGCCTCCTTCTCTCTCTCTCTCTCTCTCTCTCTCTCTCTTTCCTTCTCTCTCTCCCCTCGGTCTCTCTTGCTCGGCTACCCCGAAACTGAACTTCTCTCTCTCCCTCCCTCTCTCTCTCTCTCTCTCTTTTCTCGGCACTCTAGTGAAGTCATCGCGAGTAAAAGTTCAGGCGGAGCCGATCATGCGTGGCGATACGAAAATAAATGTTACGATCGCGTAAAATAAATTCCCTTTGCGCGTGAAGGAAGGCGCTTTGCGGGGAAGGAGCGGGGTCCGCGGTAGGCGGGAGGGGGGGCGGGGGGGGGGAGAGAATCGGGGAACCGGCGGGAGTTTGCGCGTGGTTTGAAAATGAACCCATCGGCGAGGCCCGCGCCAGCGTCCGGTTCGATGCCTCTCCCGTTTCCTTCGTGCCACCGCAATCTTGATTTCCGTTCATCTTGTTTATAAACTCCGGCTTATCTCGATGCCGCGAACGATGGAATTATCGGTGGAAGAAAGGTTAGCACTCGGTGCGATGCCACCCGATAGCTATGACGTACGGGCGCAGAAAGAGATGCCGCGATCCTCGGACTTTTTCTTCGCGGCTATCGATGCCTCGACACTCGCGCGCGGCTCTTCGCGCCGTGGAAGAGGCGCGATCGAAATTGTTCGAGCGTCGCATTACGGAATATTACGCTCGCTCCTTCCTCCTTACACGTCGTAAATATCGCACGATGAGACGATAAACGCTTCGTCTGTACCGAGAACGAGCGAAGGTCGCGACTACTAATTTCCTACCGTTGTGCTTCGAGGAGCAGCGGAGTCGAAAAGTGGAGAAAAAAGAAGAGCGCGACATCTCGCTCCTCGTTTCTCTTCGTCCCTCTCGAGCGCGCTACGGTCCCGCGCGGACAGATTCCGGGAGAGTTTGGACAGCGGCGTTCGGAGGCAGGCCGATTCGAAAATGATCGACGACGTCTCGATCCTAATCGGCGACCGTGGCTCATTGTTCGCCTCGCGAGTCGTATAAACGTGTATGGTTGCCGCAATTACTTAGCGTAATGTACGTAGTATCGCGCAATTACTTCGTCGGCAATGTAGCTGCGCCACGGGAGATCTTATCCGGGCGATTCGATCGGTCCTTTAACGATATCGTTGCATCGCGATGCTATATTTTCCTCGGTTCGTGGAACGGGCCGGCCGACGTTGCTAAAAGTCAAAGGCTCAAAGTTGCGTCGTCCTCGGCCGGAGATCGCCTTCCTCGTCTCTCGGGAAAATAGGAAGCGCTTCTGCCCGGAACTTTGGATATTTCCGTCGAGCACGATAAGCGCTGGCGGCCACCTTCGCTCCGCATCGGACGCGAGGGCGAATGAGCGCGCGCCGATCATCGCGACGCTTTCGCCTCTCGCGACTTTCCACTTTGGCCCGAAATACAAAGTCGCGCGAGGCTGGCGGTGCGATAAGAAATTAATCGATCTAATCTCGGTATCGCGCGATCGCGAGTCCACAGTTCCGATCGGTTCCCGACAACCCGAGCCGACGTGCCCGTAAGTTTGCGAGGTAATTCGCCTATATATACCGGCGTACTTGACCCTTCGGCTATTAATCTCTCGTGCCATCACCCCCTCGATCCCGTGGAGGCGTTTCCAAACTAATATACGACGACACGACCCACGCCTCTATCGGCGAGGGTCTAACGAGGACTGACTTTAACGGTTAAATAACATTGCTCGAAGCTCTCTCGCCTTGCTCGGCGGTTCACCTGGGAAAAGCCCCGATTTCCTCGCGGCCCCTTAAAGTAACCCTTGGAAAGGGAAGAGCCTCGAGTCGGGAAAGAGACTCGGGTACCGCTCGTCGATTGCGAAACTCCAATAACGTCTCCTGACCATACGCGTTCCGCGCGTTTCGCTCCAAGCCAATATTATTGGCGCGCACGCCGTGATTCGCTCGCGATGTTAAGTTCGATTGGCGCGCACGAAGATCGTCGGTAAGGCCGCTCTCGTCGATGCTCTTGAAAGGAAAGCTTCGAGAGGGGGCCGGTTGGACAAAATCCCCTCTCGAGAAGTAGGGAAAGAAGAATGGGAAATTTTGTCGCCGATCGGCCATCCATTGATCCCCGGTAGAGGCGAGGTCAGCGAGTGGAAAATCGCTTTCCTCGGACGTTGCGGAAGGGATGCACGCGTGAGAGGACATTTCCCAATCTCGAGGAGCGTAGATCTTAAATCCAGGGTGTATTCAACGACCGGCGGGGAGCTGAGCTGCGAGCCGATTCCACCAGCCGGCGGTATCTAATTTACGTTAAAGTCTTTCGAAGGCGCGTCCTCCGGTTCCATCGGCAGAAGCGTCTCGCGAGCGGGCGCGATGGCCTCTCGGCGTTGCACGTGCCTCATAGACGATTAACCGTGGCTCGCGAGTGTCGCGACGTTCTAGTCGCGACATTTCTAACGGCGAGCAAAGCGAGAAGGTGGAGCGGTTCCATGGGCGAATGGTTTATCGTGCAACGACACAGGTGAAAACGTAATTAAGAATCTTACCGATTAAAGTCCGTTGCACGCGGTAGGACGGAGAGGTAAAAGGCAAAATAACCGCCTCGGCTCCATGGGTGGCACGGTTAGCAGCCCATCCATTTTTCTGACTGCTCGTTGTTTCGCGCCAGGGGTCCGGAGCTCCTTCAATCCCGAACCTCCGGTCCACCCCGTAAGGCCTTACGCCTCTGCCCTTCCATCCCGGATCCGTCAAGGCTAACAGAGGCGAATCCTTCGAATCGCACCATCCGAGCCGGAATTACGAATTTACTCCCCGCGTCGTGCTCTTTGATCCTCGCGAGCCCACGGCCCTCTCGCCCTCGATCGAAGGACCGACTCCTACAGGCGACCTTCCATCTTACGCTCTCGTCGCGCGCGTCCTTCGTACTCCCGATTCGACCTTTCGCAAATTAGCCTTCCCCTCCAGCTTGGCAAATGGAATCTTCCATTTCTTACCGATACGTCCTCTACGTTCGATCGCCGTCGTAGGGCCTGGGGAACGCGCGTGGAAATTAATCGGAAGGCCGATACGCGTTTCTCGAGTCGCCGATCGAACGGGGAGAGTCGTCGAATCGAGGGGATTTTCGGGCATTGAACGTCGATGTTCCGGACGTCAAGGAGCCGATGCGGTCTCTATAGCCGCGCTTCTTGGCGACGCCCGGGGAAAGTGACGTTGCCCTTGAGGGAAGGGATCGACGGTGGTGCCCTTCGTCTACTTAGTACGAGGATCGACGCGGCCGGCCGCGCGATTCTCGGTCCCTCGTAGCGCCAGTCATGCCGCTCTCATCAATCTTGTTCGATTATTCCGTGATGCCCGAAAAAAAGGGAGGCCGCCGGCGGAGCGAGGGAGACAGACGAAACAAAAGGAAGGCACGAGGTGGGTCGTTATAAATGGTGAGGCGATTTGATTTCTATTAGGCGACGCATTGTTCGCTCCTCGCGGGATACCGCGCTCCCACGAGCGAGCTGGCGTATTAATGAATTTGTGCTCGCGGATGCGCCGCCGAGAAATACGCCCTTTCTCTGCCCCTCTCGGCGGATCATTATTTCGAGTCTCTCTCCTGTCTCACCACCGACCTGTCTCGCACCTTTCCTTGCCGCGCCCCGAAACCCTTCCCAAGGACGATGGCTCTCGAGAAACGCGCCCTTCTCGCTCCAAACGGCCCCCGTCTCCTCGAATTCGCTTAAAAATCATCCCGGAGTACGATCGACGCCCCAGACCGCGAATTGGACGAACGCGAGTGGCGGCGCGCGAGGCGGCGGCCGAGAGTTGATTCGCGGCGCGTTCGGCGCTCGACGCGGAACGCCGAAGGGCCGAAGGGCCGAAGGGCGAGTATCGTCGGTGGCGTTAAGTATGATTATTCCTCGTGTCTCCGGCAGATACATTTGTACGATAGACGCGAGTCCGTCGGGTGGCATCGAGTAGTGGAGGCATGCGTAGTCGGACATTTCCATTTACACGGCGCGATGTTCGTGGATAAAGGCGCGGATCTCGAACGTATCCGTTGTATGCAAATTCTTCATGCATATTTCATTCGGCCGCCGGTCTAATCGATACCCAATTAATTACCCAATTATGAATAATAAACGGTCGGCTATTAACATAAATATAATGAAACGGCGTAGGGAACGAGTCGAGAAATTGGCAAACGTTGCACGAACGTGCGATTTGCCCGATCGTAAATTCTATCCTAGCGTTACGAGTTACTCTTCTGCCGGCATTGACTCGCGCGAGGGTCATCGGTGCGTCGGTTCAACGTCGTAAATCGCGGCCGCGTATCGATGGAGAATCCTTGTTTTTTTCCGCACTACGCCGCGCGAGATGGCATCGATGTCATTTTTTCTTACGGCGCATCAACGCCCCGACCGCTCCGCGGCGCCGCACCGCGCGTACCGGCGGGACCAAAATTCCCTCTCCTGGTCCGTTCGCCTGGCTGCCAAGGGAGAAAACGCATTTTCCACGAGGCCGCCGCTATTTACGGAGCGGCCTGCCTCTCGCGAACCTCCCGCGAGGAGGTGCACGCCCATCGTTTCGCGGCGCTTAAGGGCGAAGCGAAGGGAGGTGTAAAGAAAACGTTCCTCCTCCTTCCTCCTTCCTCCTTCCCGCTCCTTCCCTCCGCGTCGGTCCCTCTCTCCCTCCCTCTCTCGGGCTTTTTATGCGAGGGCGTTGACGGGAGGTGGACCATCGCAAACACTCCCCGGAGTGTCCGTCTCGTGGATAATTTACGTCGTGGCTTTATGAGAGCCTAACTAGCGGGTAGACAGAGCTCCGTCGGTACCACCGCCGCTATTCCACGTCAACGCCTACGTCTCGCGCGAAGCATCGCGCGAATGAAGACTTCACGGAGGCCAAAAGTTTCCCCAAGAGCCTGGTCACCGCTCGCTTCTTCTTTCTCCCGTCCCCGACTCTGCCGGCCGCACGATCGCGCGTACGTCTCCGTGTCCTTCGACGCGCCCGACGATTACGCCGCGAGTACCAGGAATTTTGCCGATCTTCGACTCTCGCTGGAATATCCCAGGTATCGATACGACGGAGCCAACCCGGTCGATCCACGGATCGGGGCCAATCCCAGTTTTCGGCTGCTTTCGGCGATGATCCGTTGGCGATTTCACGGTAGACGGGGCCGGAAGTCGAGCGTGGCGGGAAGCGGAGGATGTGCGACGGGATCGCACCGGTGCAAAATCTTATTTGCAAACGAGATTTCGAGCGGGTCCTCGAGGCTGTTACCTTTCGAGTGGCGTAATACGGGCGCGCGGTGCGGCCCGAACGGAGACGGCCGCACAATGGGGACCCTCGAAGGAGCTTTGGTCGGGCCCGCGGAGGGAGAGAGACGGCGGAGCCGGAGAAAGCATCGAGGACGAAAAGCCGATTTCCCGCATGAATCGACTCGGTGGACGAGGGCTGCCTCCCCCGTTTGCGCCTCGGATCACCGCCACCTATCGCTTCTGCCCCCTGGCCCACCCCTCCGGGGCCTCCCTTCCCCCCGGCTCTCGTCCGCTCGCGCGAGCGCACCTCGCGCCGGTCCCCGCGAGGCCCGTAATCCGACCATTGTGGGCCCCGATTTCTTCGGCTCCCTCTCGCTTCTTCTCTCGTTACCGCGCTTTTGGATTAACTTCGGCCCTCGTTCGCTCGAGCCTCGACGAGCTCGGCGATCCGGGAGCGGGGCCGAGGCGGGTAACCGGCGTCCAATGACGCAAGGCATCGGCGAATAGGCCGATCCTAGGAAGACATCGACGGAACGTACGGGCCTGGCATCGCCGGCGAGATTTACGATCGAACCTTGGGAATCGGGAAGCGGCGATGCTGCGCCGAGATATTTGCATCTCGGTATTACTTTCTAAACCGTAGGCGCGACATTCGCGGCACGGATCTTTTGGTAGAGCCTCGCCACGCTCGCGAGGATTTCCACGAAGGATACGTCGAGATAAAGCCTCCAACGTCCGATGAGGAGGAGACGCGAGGACGCGGCTCCGCGCGAGTGGACCGCTTTCGTCCGGTGGTTGGCGCTCGGGCCCTCGAGCGTGCCCCGGGCCCTAGCCCTCTCTGTGTGTATATCAAAGGTCCCAAGGCGGGACAATGACCGCGAAGAAAACCTATTACAATCGTCGAACGATTAGCCCGATCGTTTTTTGGGTGCCCCATCGAGGCGGAATCACGGGGAGGGCATTCACTGGCTTTATGAGGCAACAATGACTGGTCATCCAACGGGCTTTCGACGAGGCCCCGCTCGGTTTCCTTCTCTCGCTTCGCCTCGACCGCCGATGATTAACACGCGCCTACCTTATTCGATCTGCCGAATATGACCTGCCAGGATTGAAGACGGTGACTCGGAAACAAAGGCCGGCCCGTAATTGCGCTTTTTCAGGCTAACACCCGAGTTTTCTACCGAGGCCCCCTCTCGGTCTACCCCTACCGCTCGCCCTCTCCTCCCGCACCCTCGCCCCATCGCGCTGCAAAGACTCCTACCTCCGCGTCGACGCTCCGAGGAGAGAGAGAGAGAGAGAGAGAGGAGGGCCGAGGGGTCGTCGCCGATCGTGGATTCCGGGAGGAACACCGCGCCGGCCGACACCGGAGTTATTCGATCCCGTACTTCGCAAAGCACTTCCGCATTCTCGATCCACGTTTCCATTCACGCGCCGCGCGCTTCGACCCGCCGACGTCTCGATTCTCGCCTCGTCGATACAGCGCCGTCTTTCTTCGCCGAGACTCTGCACTTCAAAGCGCGGCGCTGAGAAGAGAAGAGGCGCGGTCCGCCTCGACGCCGTCTCCGGGAGCCTCCCGCGAATTAACATTTTAACACCCTGGAAACCCCCCGTCGATTCTCCTCCCTCCGGCCTCCTCGTCCCTCCCCCTGCCCTTCCTCCCGTCCCCTCCGCAGCGCGCTCCTCCCAAAGGCCCAACCGTAAAGACCAAACGAAGAGCGAGGTAATCGAGCGCCCGAAGCGATCGAGCCTGCGTGTATTCCCTTTGAATTACCAACGACTCTCCGTGCTCGCGCATTACGCGGACGTTATTTTCGTCCCGCGCTTTCGTCCTTTTACCCTAAAGCGGATAAAGCACGATCGAGGAGGAGATCGAATCGTACTTTCCGCGCTATAAAAAATATACCCGCCGAGAGGGCGATCCTTGCGCAAAACACGGCGCGAGATGCACGGAGGAAAGGCGTATCGCTAATCGAGGATACTTTGACGAAGGAAGTAGCGATGAATAATAGCGAGTCCGGGCCGCGCGAGCTCCGTATCGGAGAGCAAAATAGAGGAGAGAAGCGAGTAAGGCACCGAGTCATCCCCACGGCGTTGCTATAATTATTTCCATCCTCCTCCTCCCCCCTTAGGCCCCTCGGGCCCGGCGATGCTCCATCGAAACCTCGTCTTCACCTCGTCGACCTTATTGAACGAGGAATTAGATTAACAGGATCGGCGGGCGATGCGATAAATCCAGCCGCGGCCGAGCGTATATCGATCCCGATCGCGCAACGTACACCTCCTTGATCCATCGAAAACCATCGTGAACACGCCCAGAGGGGAGCGCGCGGGAGGGGGCGAGGGGGCGAGGGGGATTGGGGGAGGGCGAGGGTAGGGGATGGAGAAAGCGAGAGGAGAGTACGGGCGGAGGAGGTGCCGAGGTGAGCGGCCGATCGAGAGAGGAGATCTTCTCGTCGAAAATCGAGCACGAGGGCGTCTTCGAGGCGTCGATGGTTTCACGGGTACGGCCGCTCTCCTTTCGCAAGATACTCGGCCCGCGGATCATGATCGGCCGGCAATTAAATCGCTGGCGGAATTTTCGGCGATGCTTGCGCTTTACCCGATAATTTGTAGCCGCGTACGTTTGTAGATAATTAAATGATAAACCCGAGACGTTAAACGGCCGTGCTTAACCATCGGACGCGCATCGATCCTTTGACGCGAGGAAATTAATACGACGATAACGTAATCATCTCCGTCGTCGAACGACGTCTACCCCTATCCGTCCCGCCGATAAACACTCGCTGCTCCGCTTTAATGGGCTTCTTAGCGCGTAGGATCGTCGAAAGATGGACGCGCTACTTTTCCAATCCATCTCCCCGCCTATCGCCTTCGGATACGACTCCTTGGTAGATCCTGGCGTATCTTCGACGGTGCCTCGAGCATCGCTCGGATCTCGGCCAATTTTGCGCCGCGACGAATGCGGTAGCTTTCCTTACCGATCTTTTTCGACGATTCGCCGTCACGATGTTTGCGCGCTCCAAAGTACGTATATACAAATACGATGTATAGTAGCGAGTTGTATTGTATATACGGAAATAGAAGAAGCGGCCCAGAGTTTAACGAGTACGACTTCGAGTCGCGCTCGGCGTAGGACCGCGAAGGGTTAAGAAGCATCGTTTGCGCGCGAGGAAGAGGGGAGAGAGACGCGAGAGTAGGCGCGCGATGACAGACAGCCTACATTCCTCGTGAATCTCGACGGCTCCAGCCAGTTTTCTATCGGCGTACCGATTATTAACGCACGCACGCAGCTTTATTTAAGCCGTCACGCACTCTCCCAGCGGTCCCTCGCGAGCCGACAGCCGGAGTTGACCCGCTCAGATTTCCTCGCTGGCTTTTCTCGGAAATCACGCTCTTAACCCTTCGAGACCGAGACGTCGACACCCTTTTAATCGTTCTCGGCTGCGAACAGCGAATTACCGCCACGAACTTATCCTCGAACCAACGTCGCATCCCGTCGGGTCGGTCTACGGACAAAATCGCGCTTTCGAAATTGCCTTCAACGCGAAGCACCAACGCCCCGATAATCGCGCATTTCTCCTCGCGACTCGTTTCCCTTCGTATCTAAGGCAAATACGCCTTCTCGTACAGTGAAGATTCGTTTTGCGCTTCACCCAATCTCATAATCGAGAAAAGTGGCTAATCCGCTCGCGTCAAAATCGCGATCGTGTCCGTCGGGTCGAGGACAAACATCGCGCGAGGAGAGGATGCCTCTCTCGGCGTGTCCCGGATCGACGAGGCCGGCCGAAGGCGCGCGCTGCCATCGAAAGGGGAGCGAAAAAGGCCGGGGCGAGAGACGGAGAGAGAGAGAGAGGGGGGGGGAGGGGGAGAGAGTGAGAGAGAAAGAGAGAGAGAGAGAGAGAGAGAGAGAGAGAGAGAGAGAGAGAGAGAGAGAGAGAGAGAGATGGAAGAAGAAGGGAGGAAAGAAGAGCGGGTGCATTGTTTCTGTGGGAGGATCCCATGCATAAGTTAGACGGGGTTGCACAGGTGTAAAAGGAGAATGCGCGTGTGGGTATTATGGGACCTGCGTCGGCGGCGGTGGGCCGAGGGAGGAGCGGGCGGGGGATGGGGCGGGGGGCGAGGAGAAAGGTGGCAGGGGGTTAGAAGAGGCAGGCGCACAAAGGCGCGAGTTTCGCCAAGTAATCGTGCCCATTAATAACGATGCTGATCCACCTCCTCGGCCTCCTCGGCCTCCTCCCTCCTCCCTCCTCCCTCCTCCCCCTTCCCCTCCCTTCCTCCGCCCTCCGGGCCGTACCTCATGGACACTCGTTCCTCGCGAGGGATATAACGAACCCTCCGGTCTTCGAGGATTTCCCTCCCCACCGGTCTTTGCGGTGCGCAACGTAACGAGATTACGACGCGCCCGTTATCGCTCCTCACCCTTGGCCCACTCCATCCCTCCAACCTCGACTCCTCTCGATCTATTGTATACATCGCGCCATGCCTCCACCAGAGCCGAATTAGCCTCCGATTCGTTCCTCGGGGATCCACCTTTCGAACGTTCTCTTTGGGATTCTCCGGGCGTACGCGCGAACGAGGCCGGGTTATACGCGATGCGCTTTCCATCAAAAGGACCCGCCGTTTCGTCGAAGAGCCCCGATCGGTCTTTCGCGCGAGGCACGCCGGGAGGAGGAAATGGAAGTTCGCTCGTCCTTACGGGCCGTTGCCTCGATTTTAAAACGGACGGGGTTCGGTCTGGCCGTGCCACGGTTCGGCTCTTCTCCTTCGAATATACGTCCAAAGGCGGGACAGGCAGGGCCTTCGATCGTGACAGCGGGCTCGCAAATCCATTCGATTGATTCTTTACTTAACCGAGGCGCGGGCTCGAAATCCCTCAGTTTCACACTCGACGTGAGACTGACCCCTCGTGCTTGACCCCCACGGCAGGATACACAACGGGGATTATTGGTCCTCGGAGGCGACTCTCTCGCCTACGCGTCCCGTCCATTCGACGCGGCCGACTTTTATCCCCTGCCGCCGCTCGGCCCCCTCCAATTGCCTCGATGCGTCACTTTTACCGAGCACGCTGGAAATCCACGCCGGCACCGATCCACCCGTCGATCCAGATTTTTATCGCGTCCGCGACTAATCGGCCTCGAACGACGGAGAACGCTCTTTACTCGGGACCTTTACTCGCGCCGCCGCTTCGCTTTCCGCCCCCGCCAATCCTCCGCGCTCCCCGAGAGGCTCGAGCGGACCGACTACCGGAGGAGGAAGATCGCTGGCGAGCGGCTAACGGAATAAGCCTCAACGGCCGTGTCGCGTCGACGGTCTCGCTCGCGCGCGTGTTTGCGAAGCCACGTCGACCGACGAGAGGTCCCCTCGAGGTGCCTAATCCTGGCCAACCTTCGTCGAGCCGCGATCCTCCGGGCCTACCTCGTCTCCCCTGCGCCCGGGAGCCCGGAGAAAAAGCTTCGGCTCGGCGCGACAGCTGCGGTGCGCCACCAAAGTTAAAGGCCGACCGGCGGTGACTTTGGGCGGAGAAAAAATGGATCGGTAGAATAGGCGGATGATGCGCTCCAGCGAGGAGGCCGAGAAGGGATGGCCTCGGGGGCAGAAACAGGATTACGCCAAATCCCGGTCAGTTTTATTGGCTACGTATATCTTCCCCGGTTATCCGAGCTTCCTCCTATCCGTTTTCCTCCGCTCTCCTCCTCGGCGTCCTGCGGGAATCGGGCGCAAAGGTCAGAGCCCCGGCATCGAACGGCCAGCTGCTGGCCCGACTTAAACATCGCCGCGTTTCCTACCTATCCCGGTTTAATTCGCCGTGAAAGCGATCCGAGAGAGTCGCGCCCCCACCGCCCCTGGGCTTTTCTTCCTCCCCCCTGCACCGAGGTGTCTCTCTTCCTTCCCTCCTTCCTTAAGCCGCTGGATTTTCGGCGGATCGAGAATCGCCGCTCAGCTCGGCTAGCTTGAGAAAATCTTTATTTTAACGTTCGCTCTGTTCAAAGATCTGCCCTCGAGTAGGATCGAAATTAAGAACGTCTTGCCCTGGATACGAGAAAAAAGAAATAGCGGACGTCTCGCGGTCGGCGGTGAACGCTCTTTGTCGGGGTGGGAGGGTGTCTTTATTCGACGCACCGCTCGAAATCATCTTCCGCGTCGTATTATGCATTATACCTACTTTATGCGGACGAGAATTAAGAGCGTAACTCGAAGGGAGGTGCTTGAAATCGAAGAAGCGGGAACTGTGGAATCTACGAATCGGCGAATGGGCAACGATCGTAATTCCGCGCTTAATCGGCGGATCGTGAGCGACGCGGGAAAGGTCGGGGGAATAAAGGTAGATCGTCGTCCTTTTTGGTTGGTATCGTACATTTATAAATTTTTAGATACACGGTGAGTAACGGTCACGCTACAATGGTCGAATACGCGAGATGGCCTTCGCTCGTGGAATATCTTCGAGCCTCTCTCGCCTCGTACTCGGTGTTTCGGTTCGCATTCGCTCGCAACTCCGTGTCGTTCGTTGACAAACTCGAAATACGGGTGCTCGAGTGGAAAGGTGGACGTTTGTGCAAAGAAAACGTTCGGGCGTCACGAGGGAATGATCGTTTCGAGGAAACGGCAAGTTTCCTATTGCGAGACGGACGTTTCTAGTTAATCGGTTGGAGCACGCGGAGGAATTCGTGTCGCGCTTCGTTATCGAACGCATTAGGCAAATGTCCGATCGATCGATCGATCGATCAAAGTTCCACGTGGACAAATCCAAAGGGACGAGAGAAGCCGCCACGTCCGTTCGCCGCTTCGCAAACCTTTGAACTATCCGGGAACGAAGTATCGCATCGAGCAACGACGATGCGACGATTCGATACCTCCTTCCATCGCGACCCTCTTCGCGGTATTCCGTTCTTTCCAGGCGTACGCACGGGGTACGACACGGTTCTCTCTCTTTCCAACTTCCCAAGGATTGCAGGAGCAAAGGGCATTTTTCCATAGCTCGCCGAGCTTTTGATATCCAAGAATTTACGGCGTATCTCGGGCTCCTTTAAGTGCGCTCAAATTTATGCGAAGGCTGCGCACTCGGATAGGATAGAAGCCGCCTGCTCATTGTCCGGGCCGCGCGTCGCGATTCTACCGCGAGAGCGTTATAATTTATATCGCGCCGATTCCTTTAGACCGTTCGGCGTATTATCGGCCCGGTGTGGTATAAATTTCACGGTAGCCGCGCGGCCCCTGTGCGTGCCGATAGACCAACCCGGCTATCCTAGCGGCGGAGCCCGGTTTGACCAGAAACAAAACCATCGGGATAGCCCCGGTCTATGCTTTGCCCCTGCCGATCTTGGGAATTGACACCGAAACAGCCTATTCCGATACACGATGCATTCGTATACTGGAAATATCGTTGCGCCGCTGAATGAAAAGAGTGGCGCGAGAACGGTTTCGCCGGACGAGTCGTTCGTCTTGGAAAACGCGAGAAAATCGTGCAACTCTTTCGATGGATGATCGTTCTCGATCGCTTCGATAATTTTGGCCTTGAGCAGCGAATCGAGGGGCGCTTGGCTTTGGTTTATCGTCGATGGCCAGGGCGGCCTGGGAGTGGGGATTATATTCGACGGTTCGGATATCGATATTATCGCTTACAAGCCAGGCCATTCCACGATGGTCACGGCCACGTTAATTAACGAATTGAGACTAATCGAGGGTAAGGAACGGACGTTAGATAAGAGGGCCGGGGGCTGGGGGCGGGGGGCAGGAGGAGGGCGGACAAGATTCTGCGGAACCGATCCGTGGCTACCGGTAGGAATCACCGCGAAACCGCCGCTTCCCCGCCGAGGTTCGCCTCCTTTTTTCCCCTCTTTTTTCTCCCTCCTCCCTGCCCACCCTCCTTCTCCTCCTCCTCCTCCTGGAACTCGTTATTCCCTTCGCGAACTTGTCGCCCGGATATCGATATTATCTCTTCCGCGGCGGAATTTATTTGCTTTTGCAGAAAGAACCCGGCCTTATCTCGGCGCGCTGAACGGCTTTGATTTACATGTAAACACCTCGTCTCCTCGATAAGGCTTAATTAAGTTACACCTCTTAATTAATAAGAACCCGGCTAATCGGCGCGATCATCGAGCAACCGTTTTGTCCCGAGGCCGATCGCCGTCATTCTACCGGCTACGGACATTTTCGTCGACCATCCATTTTTCGCCCATTTTCCTCGCATTTTTTTCTCCCCTTTCTTCCTTCACCCTCTTATCCTCCGATTCTGCTCTCGACGTTTTCCTCGCGATTCGCGTAAAGCCTAAAAATTCTTTGGTGGAACAAGGAAGGATGGAACGACGAATGAGCGCGTTGAACGATGAATCGAGAGAGGAATTCGATGTGAAATAAAGAAATAACTCTGATCGTCCTTTCCCAGAGCTAAGTCGGATAAAAGCCTGCGGTTTCTCGCGAGTATATTAGCCGTGTTAAAACGCGCACCGACGATTCGGTGGAAAGTAAACGTTGGACGAGGTGCAAATATTGTTTCGGGATTAATTAGCATATCGCCTCTCGTAATTAATTAACGTCGCGTCGGGAAGATCCCGTGGCTCGATATGGATTTCCACCACGTCAGGAGATTATCGTTTATCTCTCGCGATGATTATCGCGGGAAAGGAGATTTTATTTTTGCTCTTACATCCGTTATTTCTCAATGACGCACGCCGATATAGCGATGCATTCGCAACGCCGCGAGCAAATGCGATTCTCTACCGCGAGCAAAGAAATTCTTTGGAAAGGACGATCGATAGGAACGTTTCGAACGCGATGGAGTACGGTACACACATGTCGTTCTTCTTCGGTGATCCTCGAAAGAAACGAAAAAAGATCATCCTTCAAAATGACTCATTCGATCGCGTGCCCTACCGTGCACACTCGCCGGAAACTCGCCGGTTTGAAAATATTTTACTACGAGAGAACAAATCTTTTGCTACGAGAAAAGTCGGAGAGCGAAGAGGATGCCGGTAAGGAGGGAAAAGAGAATAGAGCGGTGGATAGGATGAAGAGCAAAAGACAGAGGGGAGAAAAGGGGAGAGTGCACGTACGCGTGTATAAGAAAGAGAGAGAGAGAGAGAGAGAGAGAGCTGGGGGGAGGGAGAAAGACAGTGATAGCACGATGCCATACATCGTACACGTACATTATCCGTAGTAGCATAATATCGATTAAAGATTGGTCGGTGTATACGTAATTTATCATTTAATTTATTTTAAGTTAAAACCTTTTTTTACAATGATATTATACAGTGTCGCTTTTTACATCCAATAATATCGCCCCGCGTACCGGGAGATACTCCGGTTTTCCCCCTTCTTCGCTTCCTGGCGTCTCCTCCTCCCTCCGAAAATCCTTATATTTTTATACAATCTACGCGCTATTCCCTAGTAATACTATTATTAAATATCTCACCCCCCTCCCCCCTCCTGCCTCTGCTTCTCCTCCACTTCTCATCGTTCGACCTTTTTCCCCTTGCCGCCGGAGTGACCGGAAGTCGCGGCCGTTCTCTTCCGGTGAGCTTCGACGCGACGAGCAATTAAAGCCCTCATATTAACGGTTGACTTCTGACGCCTGGTAGAATTTTGCATCGAGACGTAGCGATAACGAGCCGAATGCCAACGCTCCTTCAGTCGCATTGCCCTGCTCAAGCGGCGGTCCTCGTCCGAGAAGTCGATTGATAATATGAGGATTTAACGCGAAGAAGAATTCGTCGCAAGTAGATTCGCCGAAAGAGTGGAGCAGCCTCGGTGGTCGGCGCTGTAAGTAAGTATGTACACGTAATCCGCTAAATCGAGGCACGCGAACTTGGTAAATCGCGACTCGTTCGGCGAGATTTGGCGGCAACCCTATTCGAGGGGAGGCGAGCAGCGTGTCGGGAGAACGGTGGAGGTGTTCGACGACGAGGGATACCCCGAGGGTGCTCGACTAGACCTCTCGAGCGAAGCGCGTCGACGTGCTTTCCGCTTCGGCTGGCCCAAAGTTCCGTTTCTTTAACGAACTTCGCGATCCTACGAAGGACTCGGTTCGACGTCCTGCTCTCAGCCGTGGATGCTTCGCAATAATCGTGCACGCCTCGATCGAACAAACTCTCGGCCGTTTTTCCGTTTCCGACTACAAGGAATGTGCCGTTGAGAAATTTTTACGATCGTCCATCGTACGGTTCCGCGCCGATATAAGCTCGTCGATGTAGAGGAAACTTTTTCAAACCGTGAACGATCGCTGTGACGAGTTCCTCGAGTTTTATCGTTACCAACGATTTCGATTTCTCGCGTCCTCGGCACGAAAAGCTCGAGGAAGATCCAGGACGAAGAGGAGGCGAGAACGTCGACTCGCCCTTCGCACGGTTCCGTCACCCCATTTCCTCTCCGCGCTTATTTTCCTGTTTTTTTCGAGAGCCCCGTCGATCCTTCGGCGCGCATCAGTCTTTTGGAAAAATCCTCCCCGCTCGGAGGTTCTACCTCGACGCCGAGCTTCCCCGCGCCCTTTCCCCTTCGTTGGCCCACCTTGGCCCTCGATGGCCTTCCCCAAAGAGGGCTCGACGAGGGCTCGTGGTCGTTAAATCACAATGTCGCCGGCCGGGAGTGGAGCAGCGCGAAGCGGATCGCCCGCCGCCGGCGATCGGCCCGACATATCACGTTCCTCGTAGCCGTAATAATAATAATGATCGATAGTAATAATAGTAACGATAATGATAGCAATGATAATGACGATCCTCGTTACGCCTATTAATCATTTCGTTCGTGATAATCGTTTAATTACCTTGACTATCTACATGCAAATTTATGTCGCGCACTTAGCCGTTAATTTATGCACAATCGGTTAACCGTCTCGGCGGTTACTCGTCGCAGCGGGATATTTATAGTATATATATATATATAATGTATATATATATATTTTTTGTTTATTTATATATATCTGTATATTCTCTTATTTATTCATTTATTTATATACTATTATTACAGTGATAACGATAGACAATCTCGAAGATACAAAATTTACACTTTCCGGGCTCCTCTCGCTCGTCGAGCCTTGGCCGCGCGGACGCTCGCGTATTTCCGCCTTGGCTCGCTCGTTTCTTCCCGCGTATGCACCTGTTCGCGCGCGCGCGCGCGCGTCATTGTGCGTGTGCGCGCAGTGGTCCACGCGCCCGCTCGCCTACGCCACTGGCTTTATCACCCGTGTACTCTGACTAATTCACGATAAGCTACGCTCGTGCCTTCCCGCCGATCGGTGCACGGCCGCTCCCCCGGGAGCGAGGGCCGATCGCGATCGCCGTGAGAGCTTTAGCATAATTTACGAATGTACTCCTTACGCCTTTACGATACGCACTATTATCGCTAACCGGTACGACACACGGCACGATGGATCCTCGGACGCCCGTCCGACGCAGGGGCTGGGGAGAGGCCGAGCAGAATTTTCGATCCGAAACGAGGCTCGTCGCTCGAGATCGTGAAAATAACTTGGGGAGGCAGGCATCGCCGTTCAATTTTGCGTCCGTCCACTCCTTTTTTCCTTTCTTTTCTTTTTTCCGGTTTTTTTTTTGTAATTTGGTCGCGATCCAGACTCCGTCTTTTTCGTTCGTTACCCAAAAGGACGGAGTTGGACGCGACTTGGTCCTATCGGGACAGAGGTTGTTCCTCGAATTCGTGCATCTGCCCGCCTCGCCTTGCCGTCTTTCGCGTAAGGCGACGCTCGATTTTCCCTTTTCACTTTAAACGAAGAACCGTAAGTTCGTTTTGCGAAATCGAACGGTCGCTGACTCGGGGATTTCTGCGAACGTCCAACGGCGATGAATTCCTATTCTTTCCACGTAGCTGAGATACGCGAAGAGATACCTCAACGATCCCGAAACACGCGAATTTGATTCGCCGATTAGATCCGAGGGAAAATCCGCGCAACGCGTGCAGATTTTCCCGCGTAGCCTCGAGCGGGCGTCCGGTAGCTCTTCCATCGAGTTATAAATTCGCGTTAATAAAAGATTTTAAATTGCACGACGTTTCTCGAATCCTAGCAATTACACGCACGGCGCTTCGCGGACCGGCCGGCTTTCGATGGGATTTACGAAAGGCCAGAAGGAAATCCGCTTTCGGACAGATTTACTTCTCGCTCCTCGCGAGAAGTCGATGTAACCCTCGAATCGAAGGCTGCGCGATTCGACGAGGCTAGCGAGGGACTTGCGCTATGGATGAAAAGTATCGGGATATCTAACAAATTCGCATTGTTCGTTCGCGAGTGCTATCGCCAACGACTTTGCCAGCACCGTAATCCTTCTTCGATAACCCTGTGATATTGTCCAAGCAACGTAAAAAACACAAAGTCCACGAGGAAAGCCACGTTCGCGCGATACCTGGCTCGTTACCTTGCGGTTTAACCGTAAGAACGGATATAGGTAGAATCCGATAGCCTCGTCCTTCGCGAACCCTTGCGTCAAACGTCAAGCGAAAGCCAGCTTTTCTAAATTGCCGGAAAAATCGCGAGGCGAGAAACGAGATGATCTTTCGATTCGTACGATTCGATCGTGGAGGCAGCGGAGGGAAATTCGGCTCCGAATCCTAGCGCGAAAGGGTTCGATCGGTCCGCAAAGCGTCGGAGAACCGAGGAGAACGGTTCGAGGCGGGCGCGAACTCACCTGGGCTTCATACCCCTCGAACGATCCGGAACGAGTCCATCGGCCGGCGCCCTTTTGTCCTTCCGAAATCCTCCTCGATGCCCTTTCTCCCTTTCGTTCTCTTTCACTTTCTCTCATCTCTATTTTCTCATTCTCTCCCTCCCTCTCTCTCTCTCTCTCTCTCTCTCTCTCTCTCTTTCTCTCTCTACCTGTCTCTCGCTCTCTCGCTCTACTCTATGCGCACTCATACGCGATAGAAATCCTTGCGGCTATTTACAGAATATATATGTATATATATGTATATATATGTGCTCATAGACGCACATATATATATACACACCGTATGTAAGACTCGACAGAGTTATCATGACTCGTTTGTACTTGGGGGCCTGGGCTCGGTGGCCCTGCGCGAACTTTACATATTTACAACGACGTACTGGTATCGTAACCCGCTCTCTTTCTCTCTCTCTCTCTCTCTCTCTCTCTCTCTCTCTCTCTCTCTCTCTCTCTCTCTCTCTGCCTCGTACTCTTTACTTTGTCGCGTTTTCGGAGAGATCCAATGCGCCGAAAATGGCTCTTACTTGCCTTCCACGTTTCCCGACTGCTCGCCGCCGAACGGCCGGATGGGCGGGCGGAGGGGAGAAGAGGGGGACGCTCGAGTTTGCGGGTGTTCTCTCTCTCTCTCTCTCTCTCTTTTTTTCCGTTTTCTTTTTTTTCCCTTTTAATTACTATACGACAAGAATGGTGGGCTGCGTCCTGTGTTGCTGCTCACTCGCGATTCATGTGTACTCCGATCGCCATCCGGTCTGAAAGCAGAGGTAGACCCGAAGACTTTAGGAGGGCCGGCCTATTTGGGAATCTCTTCCTCGGTCGTGAATCGAAGAAGCGCGCGAAAGATGGACGATGAATTTAAAAGATTCGCGCGTGGTTCAACGTTCGCTTCTCGGATATAGGTATTCGTACGAATCGAGCGCGATAGCGAGGGCCGAGTTGCGAGGATAACGCTCGGATCGTCTCTCGATCGATGGGTTCAGAGGAGACTCACCATTGCGTTCGTCGTGGCGGCCAACTGGAGACCCTGAAGACTCGTCATGTGATGAGAATGGGAATGCGAATGCGAGTGCGGGTGGATGGGGGGCGGCGCCGGTGGTGCAAATCCTTGATGAAGACCTCCGGCAACGCCGACACCCGTGTGATACATGTAATGCTGCATCGCCGGATGCATCGTGTGGTGATGCTGCGACGTACCTGGAACGATAATGAGCGACCGTCCTTTATAAAGCTCCTCGCGTCTCCCGCGATTTTGGTTGTACCGCGACGACAGTCCGATCGATTCGTCGCTCGATATCGGTACTTTATCGCTATCGATCGTTGCGCGATCGTCGACGGTACGTCCAACGCGGAACGATTCTCCCTCGATAATGCTTCGCGAAAGGCGCGATAATCGTTCGTGGCCCTCCGAGTTTTAAAGGCGCAACTTACCCATTGGCGATCCGAATCCGGAATGGAACGGCTTGTTATCGAGATCGAGATGTCCACTGGCCTTGATCATATCGCCCATAACTCCGCCGAGGCCGAGACACCCGCCGGTCTTCTTCTTCTTGCTCTTCGACGATAGCTTCCTGTTCCTCGTCTGGATACCCTCCTTCTTCATCGTGAGCGGCCGGTTCACCTGCAACGGTCGTAGCCAACAATTCGTTAAGTTTAACGTTACACTAACGCGCCCCTATCGCGTGCATCGATTGCCGTTCTTCGATTTTCCTTTCCCTTTAATTCCTCCCGGTGGGCCAACGATTCTTCGACGCGTTACGAGCCGACGGTGAGATTTTTCGCAAGACGGCCTTTCGACGAGTCTCGAATCGTCGATCGTGGGGCGCTCGCGGGGAAAAGGAATCGCGATTCCGAGAAACGCCAGTAATTCCCGGTCCATCGGAGCGTTTCGTCAAAGCGACGACGCCGCGATGCACCGATCCAGCGGGAGTGCACGAGCGCACCGAGGAAAATGCATCGCATCACGGCCGAGTGAATAACGTCTTCCGACGAGAGCTCGGTACACCGTCGTTACGTCATCGTATTGTCCGCCTCGGCGATTCCGCTCGAACCTCCGACAATTTTTCATACCCTATTTGCAAGCGTATCCGCGCCCGCTTTTTCGAACTCGCTCTTTCCCGCGGAGTCTCTTTGACGACGGCGACGGAGAATCAAGCCGCAAGAGATAGAACCGATGAACGGGATTCTCTCCCTCCAGTTCGTCATAGACGTTTCACGAAAAAGCGCGTCGTGGGCTTCTAGCCCGCAAAACGAATAATACGGCTCTATAGGAGGACGAATCTCGCCGCATCGAGGCTCTGCATCGGCGCGAGTCTCGGCGGCGTCGAGCCCGCGCGAGTCTCGTCGTGCCGGCAGACGGAGCCGCAATTAAGAAATCCCTCAGATTCCTGGTAGTCTCTGCGGCCCGTTAAAGCCGGTGCAATTAACGAATCGACAGTCCTCGAGTGCAATTTCGAGATGCTGCGTCACCGTCGCACTCCACCGGCCACGCCTCGTGCGCACTCACGAACTCGCAATTTATTATCTTTCCTCCGGAGGGCCGTCGAGGGGCGGGGGGTGTCGCCCTCGTCGATTAAAATCGCCGATCGAAATTTCCTCCCGATGGTAGCAGTGATAAATGTAACCTCGAACGCGCCGTGCATTCGCAACGATTCAATTTGGGCCTTGCCGCGTACGCCACGCTCTTGAGATTCGTGGGCGAAGGCTCGCGCAAAAGTGCGGGGGGGGGGATTATCGTCGGCGAACGCGATGTTCGATTCGGGTATGGCATCGCGGTGGCTCGAGAGCGACGTGGCTCGGCCAGGCGCCTAAATGTTTTTGAGAATTTTGTAGCCACGATACAAGAAGCGAGGGACGATCGTTCGTTCCGGCGTGCTCGAGCTCGCGTTGGGAAGACGAGCGGTTGGCAGCGCGCGAGGAAGCGGTCGCTCCGCCGAGGAGGAAAAAGAAAGGAAGTCCGATCGGGCGTGCGCGGCTTAATGCACCTTCGACGGTCCTTTGTTTATTCTCTCGCCGATATGCTGACGCAGGTCAGCACGTTGCGCCGGCTATGGCGTGCGATGCATTTCCACGTACTTATACGAATGCACCGATGCACGTAATTCGCGCTGGCACGTATGCGTTCGATGTTCGAGCGGCAAACCATAATGAATAACGACTCGTAGGAAGGACGCTCGCCGTTTGGCCGTATTCAAATGCCGCGGAAGGCGGTACTGCGCGCCTCTCGATCCTCGGCGTAGATACCAGCCTCCTAGGTAACTCGATCGCGCGTACGGCCATTAACGTTGGAACCACCGACCCCTATTACGACGCGTCTAGGCGTACCGTGCGAGTGCGTTTTGGTACCTCGCTACGTCCACGCCTTGTATCAATTCGACTCATACGTTCCTTTCGATTCCGTTAAAAGCGACGAAGCTTCCGGAATGCATGGACGCGAAATGGAATGTCCAGCGCCTCGTACGGTTCATTGGGAAATCGAGGGCCGAGAAGGGAGCGATTTGGCGAGTCGGGTGGATTCCAAGTAATCCGTCGGTTGGCAAGGCGCGAGCAGCGTCCCGTGGCGTATTAAGAACAATACACATCGGCGAGGTACACGGGCGCGGACCACACGCGCGTCGTATCGTGCTCGATGCTCGAGTACGAAATAAGTAGGTATGCAAGTATGGTGTGCGTTGCACCGCGCGAGGAAGAGGAGGAGGTGGTGCTGGAGGAGAGGAAGAAGAAGGAGGAGGAGGAGGAGGAGGAGGAGGGGGGGGAGGAGGAGGTGGTGCTGCGCTTTGTAGTTGCCGCGACGTGACGCAACTGCCAACTCGTGGAAAAGGTTCCCGGTATTGCGACGGAGGTGGCGGTGGCGGCGGTGTTGGCATCATCCTCCCCCGTCTCTGCCTCCTCCCGCGCCATTTTTGACCATCCTCTCTCGTGCGAGCCCGCGGCTACGTCCAGACGGTCAACGACACTTTTCGGAATTACGCAATTGGCCGAATTTGCCGAATTAGCCGGGCCGACGGGACGGGAGGAGACTTTGGGGTACCGCCGCGCCTTCGAACCCGAACGTTCGTCGCCCATCCGCTCCGGCTCTCGGGAACCGATAGAGCGGCGTGGGCCTCGCGCGAGGAAATCCCACGACCTCGACATCCAATTGTCCTACCGCGCGTCTCGAGCAGGAAACCAATGCCCTTGGGGATTTTCGACGAAGCGTACCTCGGGGATTTCGCGAACGATCACCGGGGTAAACATCCGTGGCACCGTCGCTGGGCCTTTTGCGGGGGCCGGGAGAGATCGATGGATCGATCGATCGATCGGGGAGAACGAGGAGGGCCTGGATAAATGGAGGAATCAATAAATCCATAAAACCGGGAACCTACCGCGAGTCGCCGTGGGCACTCTAATGACTAAAGGACCTCCGAATGTTTGCTCGTGAAGGAGCGGGGCAGGGGCGGAAGGTAGGCGCGACGCCGGTTACGCGGGATAGAGAAGGAGAGAACTGCCGTTGGGGATACAAAAGCTCGAACCAATTTGAATACAATACTCGGCTTTAATAGGATCCACCCGCTTAAGTCTGCGGGTGTCCGAAAGTGCGAGGTGCAAACAAAGGGGAGGTCGAGAGGGAGGGAGCTGGGGCGCTCGGGGGCGCGAGGAAGGTAGAGGGAGAGGGGCAAGGAGAGCGGCGAAACGGAAACGGAAAGCGCGAGGGAAGAGAGGCGAAATCGAAGGACGGAGGAAATGGGAAAGAAGAGGAGGAGGAGGAGGAGGAGGAGGAGGAAGAAGGGTAGGAGAGAGCGGCGGGGAGGGGGGGAGGAGGGGGTGGGGGGTGCGCGGCCGGAGACGGAGATTCGAATGCAGATTGATGTGGTCACACACGATGCAACCGCACGCCGGCCGCATACGAAATTGCCGCGCCGCTGCGTCAGGATCTCGGGTGGGGTCAATGAATGAAAGATCGAATCGCGGAAAAGCGGCAACGCTCGCTCGAATTTTCGCGGCGGTCGCTGAATCCCAATTGGCTCTCGCCGACGAGGAGAGAGGAAAATCGCGTAATCGTCGAAGGATCCCTTCCGTTAACTCTCTATAATCCACGGTGATTTGCGCGATCCGCCTCGAGCCGACGCTAGTTTCCTCCCGGATAAATGGACGATCGCGAATCGAAAGATCACCCCCTAGGATTCTCGAATAATTTCCCTTCGGTCGAGTGGCCCCCCTCCTCTTCCCGAGCGATATTCCTTGAAAAACCTCGATCGCTTTGCTCTCCTCGACGGAAGCTCCGGCTTCGTTGGTCGATATTCCGAAGGCCGTGTCGCGAGAATTATTCGTCGCGTTCTCGTTAGCCGACATCGCGTCGAGAGGAGGCGTCGGTAAACGCCGATTTCCGAGTCGAAGCGCAATTTTGCGTTAGGCGCGCCTCCTTGAAAACTCTCGTATCAAAGTTAACAGTCGATAAAGGCCTGCGCGGAGCCAACGGAATGTCTCGTACGAGGCACCGCCAGGAGCATATCAATTGGCGCGCGCGGTCTTTGACGTTTCTTCTTCTGCGTAGGGCGATTTTACAACTTCCTCGCGCGAACGCGAGGCCGGCTTTTCGCCGAACGAGAGCCTCGAGTCTCGCGAGACTCGAGCCTCGATGTCCGATCGTGACGGCCCCCGTGGGGACCAACGAGGATTTATCCCCCGTTTTAACTACGTCAACGTGCCTCGCGTCTCGAAGGAGAAAAAATCGAGGAGGTCCTCGGAGAGGGCCGATCCACCGACCGTAAACTCTCTCCCCTTTCGCGCCGACCTCTCGAGCGGCTCGAACCGTGGATCGATACTTCGCGTACGAACAAATTTCGATCGCCCTCGAGTCCTTCTCGAGGTGCATCGTCGATAAATTCCACGATCATCGGCTACGACTACGAGTTTCTTCCCGCAGCACCTTTCGCCTACTCACCGCTATCCGCTACGTTTTCGCGATGAATCCAAGGAGAGGCATTCGATAATTTTGATCTCAGCGCGCACGACTTCTATCGAGAAGTACAGAATTTTGAGACGCGGTACATCCAGACGCGTCTGGAAGGCGGCTGGTGCGTTTGGCGTCGCGTAGAACATAATGCGTTTCCCGATGGTAAGGTAAGTCTTATCGGTGTCCGGGAGGAGGTGAGCGGAGGCTCCGAGGGGTAGCGAGGCGATACCCGCTCCGATCCCGCTGCGCCTCCAGTTTTAATTTTCTACGAGGCGCCTGATGGATCGGAGGCACGCGGGAGTTCTAAAATCGTTCCTCTTATCGGTCAATCGGCGTGTCAAGTGCGCGTATATCTGGACGGGCCGGGCGAGCGTATTCGTTCGCACATCCGACGGCCCACGATCGAGATCTCTATCGTAAAAGACAGGGTGCCTCTGTTCCCGCGTAGAAATTCTCCGCTCGTCTGCCTCCGCGATTCCTTTCTTGCCGCTAACCGCGACTCGCCTCGAGCAACGGCCCTGATTGCGATCCCACCGGAAGTCCCTTCCTCCCTTTTCGACCGAAGCCTCGCTTTATTTGCCCGATCGCACCCCGGCTTTTCCTGGCGCGCGATTGCGCGCAAGCGCCTTGGCATAGGGTATACTCGTCAAAAGAGAAAACATACGGGGAATTCTCCCGTTTTAGGACGTTCGCGGCATTTCTTCCGAATCACGGCCGCTCGTCGAACGATCGATTCGAAGTCGACGATCGCGGGCCGGGCGAGCTTAGCGAAGCGGGCTCTATTATCCAGGGAGAGGGGGGGGAGGGGGGGTCTGGAGGGAGACGGTAAGAAAGGAATTCGAGGAGAAGCATCCTCGGCAAGGTAGCGCGCGAGGACAGGGGCCGCGTCTTCGGCAATCGAAGTCAGCCGTAATCCGAGACGCTGCTCGTGCGAACGATTCGAGGAAGGACCTTGCCGCGGAGCGAGAGGCCGATCCTCCGTACACGAGTATCTCTCCGCGTACGTTCTTAGATTCCACCTGGAGCCACCTGAAACGTCGACCTTCTAGCGTTACACGCTCCGCCTTCTCGAAATCTCCTGACAGGAGGAAGTGGAGCGGAAGTATCGTTGCAACATTTTACCTCGGCACCCGTGCGTGCGCCTTCCTTCTGCTACCCGGGGCTTCCGTTTGGCCGGCCCACCTCGGCCAAGGGCGCAGCCCGTGCCTTAACCCTTTGCCCCGCCAAAACATCCTTCCCTCGAAGAATTTCGCATCCTCTCGCTCCGACGATCACCGACTCGCTCCGCGGCATCGTTCGGCCGATGATGGTCGGCGGCGAAGCGAGAGAAAGCAGGGTCCCGCGGAGAGGAGAAACGATCGAGGAGCGTTTCTGGGACGGAATCTCGAAATTCCTTCGAATTTTCTCGAAGGGCCATCGAGATGGTGGTACTTCGGGGAATCCGGGCCGGGATGAAACGACCTCGATGACCCAACACGGTACGCCTCGTCGTCCGAGGCTGGATTTTCGGCCGGCGATTACCATATTTCGAACACCCGGTAGCTCTCGGTGCCGGGCACGAATAATCCGTGTATTTTCGAGCGAGTCGGCCCGCGTGTGCGACCGTGTGTGAGTTTAGCCACGGACGTTATCGCGCTGCTCTATCTTAACGACGCCAGATCTGTCGTTCTCTGCCCCCACCCGTCCCACCCCCTTTCCTCCCCTTTCTCCTGGCCAAACTGCGCCGCTGGCACCTATCTCGGATCTCGAGACGACCGTGAGGCGGAGGAAGAGCTCCTTTCCTCTCCTCTCCCTCACCCCCCCCCCTCTCTCTCTCTCTCCCTCGCTCTCCCTCGGCAGTGGCAGGTATATGAGGAACGAGACGAGTCCGCCCGGAGAATCTGCTCTCGAAATGATTGATTTCCATCCTCGAACGCTCTCCGTCTTCGGTACCCGGCAGCATTTGCCCTCGGTCATGTTGATCCTCTCGATCGGTGGCTCGAGGATTTATTAATCGGCCCGCCGCGGCCCGATAATCGATCGTAGGACTCTCCAGCCTCGAGATTTATTCGCTCGCCGCCGGCGAGCGCGATCGCGAAATTTTGCTCGCGTAGAAGGAAAAGGATGGATCGCGCTAGACTCGCTTTGCATGGCTGAAAATTTGGGAAGAAAGAGAGCATCGATGCGAGGACGCGAGAGCGCGGAGAGAGGATCGGTGGTAATTTAAAGCAAAGGCAGAGGAGCGCGTGAATATCCTCGAAGAGGCTAATCTCTCGCCTCGATCCGTGGCACGGACAATCGTCGATGGTGCGCGTCCACTTGGACGATTTCGAGCGGCGTTTTCCTCGACATTCCAACGGCATCTCCGCGGAGAAAAGAGTCGGACAGGCGCGATGCTAAGACTGTAATGTGTCGGCTTAACGTCAACGAAGACAGTCGCCTATTCCCCCGGCCGTAGTTGCCTTCGAGCAGCCTCCCATGTGTCCACGTGGAACGTACGTGAGCGCGTGTCTGAAATAATCGTGCGTCTGACAGTCGTCTATTCGAACCTGGACCGCAATTAAGCGTACTCGCCTGGCTATCTTATCCGAGCGCACCGAGGTACCCGTACTTCGCGCTACTCGATATCCCCCAATGCTCGAGCAACCAAATTTATTCTCTTACGTCGGTATGCCGTCGATACGATCGCTATTTAATTATTCAATAGTAATATGCAGAAAAATAGCAATTACCGGTAATGAAGCACGCAGGAATAGAACGATACGTAATTCGTATTCGCACGTTCTCGATGGCCGCAAATACAATGTGCACTCCCGCCGATAGTTTCTGGGGCCACGCGCAATTAAAGTCATTTCTTTACGCGGCTATAATATCCACAAGATGCCCCTTTGATTACTCATTGCCGATAGGTACAAAAATAGTAATTACCGTTAATGAAAGACGTGGGAGTAGAAGGATAGATAACGCGCGTGAACGTCGTGAAGTATCGCGTACTCGACGACGCGTACTTTGTGGCTAGGTCATAGGATTCCACGCGTACTCTCTCGGAGTATCGTCCTACTCTCCAGTTCTGCCAGTCTACAAACTGGCGGGGAACGTATCGATTTTAAGTAAACCTACGGGCAGCAGCCTCGAACACGGAGATGTATCATAGAGCTGTTAATTGCGAGGCGAATCGCAATTATCCGGCATTGTATGCGCCGGTTGCACGCGAATCTACAACGCATACATGCGCGTCCGAATCACCGTGCGCCGCTTCTCAAGGTTGAAAAGCGGCCATTCGCGAGGTGGACGCCGTCTATTCGCAACGAACCAACGCCCGACAAGAGCCGTGGATTATCGCGAGGTTAGGCCGCCATCGTGGCAAGAATTACATCGTTACGATTAGCGGAAGGTACGCTTTACGTAAAAGTCTTTATAACGTTCCTCCACGAAGGCCGTGAGTGGCATTAGGTTGCCGTAAAAAATTCTCTTCGCGAGCGGTCCGCGTCGCGGATGCGCGTTATCTAAAAAATATATGCGATTCTTGCCGAGTTTCTTTCTCGATGGATTTTATTCCCACTGGTTTCCCCTTACTCTCGTTGCTTTTAGAATATCGATGGAATCGTCGGAGAGAGAGAGAGAGGGAGAGAGAGGGAGAGGGAGAGAGAGAGAGAGAGGGAAGGAGGAATGGAGTTAGGGCGTGTAGAATCTAGGAAGAGCCGCGGCCGAATTTGAGCGGGTATCCAGGAGGCTACATGGCGTCCCATGTCGCTGGGCACTTAGCGACGGAAGGGAGCCCCACGCTTAATTAATGATTACCAGGAAACGTGTCTGGGCCCAGGCTTTATGCCCGGCATTACCCACCGCGAGGATCTTGCACGGCGCTGCTCTGGCCGCACGCCACCACCCTCCTCCCCTCGGCCGCCGCCGCCCCCACCTCCGCCGCCTTCCTCCACGGCTCTCTGCTTACCTTCTGGCACAGATCAAAGGAGATAAACGTCAGAAACGCGGCGCGGGAGCTGGGCGGAATGGCAACGTAGTGGCAACGCGGTGGCAACGGAGCGGCAACCGAGTGGCAAAGGAAACGAGGGATCGAGCCTCCTGGCTTTTTGCTAATTTCACCTCGCGATCTTCTACACCGTATCCTGTCATTAATTACGCGCCTGCGTTTCGTCCGGAATACGCGCATTGGCGTCCACCGGCGGGATACCGCGATCCTCATCGCGGGAGCGATGCGCGACGACCCGTCTTCTCCTTCTTCCTATATCGAACGTCGGACCTTTCTTCCGTCACGATCGAGAAGCGACACCGCGCCTTTTGAATCCGATCGGTCCAGGATGGACCTTCCTCTTTGTATCCCGTACTTCTGCGCGAGCGCGACGGCCTTCTCGGTAATTCCTTTAGGCGTACGGCGGTACGACTACTTGCGCCTACATCCTGTATACCTATATCCTATATACGTATGTACGATCGAAGGATCGAAGGATCGAAGGATCGAGAATTTAAAAAGGAATATTTCTACCGATACGCTCGGTATTTAAAGGAGTATCGACGCGCTCCGTTATCCTCGCTACATATGTGTACGGTAACACGACTACTCGCGTATACTTTGATTTCTAAGGGAAAGTAAATTCCAGCATTGCACCGAAGAACGGGCAATTATGGAGCGTGCATAAATTTAATAAATAATCCCGTAGTTGCGTAAACAATGGGTACATCGCGAAACGCGTTGATAGACTTCGATTTCTAAAGGAAAGTAGATTGCCGACGGACGAACAACGCCCGCTCGGCTCTCGTAAAAGTCTAGCGCGATCCGAGGCGAATAAATCGCCGCTGTACGCTCATATTTTTCTCAACGTCCAGATACTTTATGGCACAAGCCCCGGCACTGATATATCGCGGATAGATACGCGATGACGCTGCACGGTAAGCCGGCAGATTTTTTTTCGATCGGGATCGGTATCTTTTTAATCCTTAAGGTGCTACGCGCCACTATATTGGATTCTCGCTAGGCGTTCCTCCCGGGCGAAAGGCCATCGAAGCGACTCTCAACTTTATCCCAGCTTCAAAAGCAACGTCCTCTCTCGCGAAGAAAGTTCATTTTGAAAATCTCTCCACTCCGAGGGTCAGCACGGTACAGGGGTTAAGGGGAAGATGCGAAGAGGGAGGGGATTAGGAGCGTCGTAGGTGGACGCATCGCGGTACCGTTCCTATTATCGTCCGACCAAGTCTCCTATTATTGTCCCCCGGGGTTAATTATCATCGTCGGCGGCCACCTTCGGCCAAAATAGAACGCGCGCAATCGAGCGATCTCGAGCGGCTCCTCATCGAGATGAGATTAACCGAGCGATAACTTTCGCGGGAGGAGGAGAAGGAGTGGAAAAGAGCGGCGTAAATTCGGACGGACTATTTGCTCGAAGATCGGGCCCATCGAGTGCGAGGAAGGGGGGAGGAGTGGAAGGGATGGCCACAGTGGACCGCCTTGTCTCGGCACTCGGCGCAGCGAGAAGCAGAAACAGAAAGCCTACTGTCGCGGGAGCAAACGTGACGAATGTCCAACCGCGGAGAAATCGCGGCCCAATTAGCGCGCGCCACAAACGAACCACCTCCTCTCCACCCTTCTCCGCGTCTCTCTCCCCTTTTCCTTTCGGTCCATGGGCGAGCACCTCATCCTCGCGTCGGGCACGCGCCAAAGAGACGGGAATCGCGATCGAACCATCGTCCTGGCACCATTGTTCTTCAACGCTTTTACCAAATATTCGCGTGTATAGAAAAGTATCGCGGAGAGAGGACCAAAGTCTCACGAAAACGTGGCCGATACTCGACCAGCGTCCGCTTCCTTTCGGAAAACAAGAGAAAGCCCTGGACGGGAGGAAGTACGATTCGCCGTTCGAAGAGGCTTTCCGGAGTAGAGGAGGAGGAGAAGAAGGGGCGGCATCGGGCACAGGTCTCCGCATCGAACCCCAAAGTAAACGATACAAAGTTTTTGAAAAGCAAAGAGCCGACAAAGGCTCTCCATTGCGCGACGGATACGCGATCGCCGTAATAAAGGCCCCTTCTCCCTCCCCCCGCCCCTCTCTTCTATTCGATCTCGATGAAAGAACGGAGGCAAAAGGTCGTCCCCGGCCACCGTCGAAGCCACCGATGATCGTCGTTTTGCTCGCAGCCACCGAGCACAGGGATACGTATCGAAATATCGGATTGCCATTGTCGTCCAACCTCTCCAAACCCCATTGTCGGCCCTCCGCCCTGGAACCTAATTCCCGGCTCGACACCCCCACCCCCCTCCCTCCCTCTCCTGCCTGCCCTCCTGCCTGCCGGAGGAAGTCGGAAGGAAAACCGCGAGGCATCTTTCGGGAGGATTCCTGGAGCGAGTAAGGATCCTTCGACGCTTTCATCGGCGTCTCGGTGGTGCGTTTAAGCGCGATCAAGCTCACGGCGAGTCGAAAGTACGGTGAATCACGAGCAGAATTACGGCCGAGATTTCGTAAGCGTTCGATATGAGTACCGCGGAGGTACTTCCGACGATTACACCCGATAATTGTATAATAACTTCCGTGGTAATCCCGCAAGGAAGTCTGTACTACACGGAGCGGTACACGCGTGTAATTGGCGCGCTCCTCGTGCCCATCGTCGATGCTAATCTCGAGTATACGTATTTTCGTGCTCTCGAGCCGTCTCCTTCGTTTCTCTCGCTCTCGGCATCGATCGCTCGGATCGTCCGCCCTAAAATCTGCTCCTTCGGGAATCCTTCGGTATGCTCTCTCTCCTCTCTCGGCCTCGATCGTTTTGGGAATCGATAGCTCGAGCAACGCCCCCTCGGCGGTCGGCGCGAGTAAAAAAAGGGAATCACGGGGCAAATGAGCGCAGCGCCGGGGGCGGGAGGCGAGAGGGGCCTGGAAAGAGACACAAGGCATTTCTCGCCTATTAAGGCCGGCGCCCACGCGCGTCCCGGTCAAGATTTCCGCCTCGCGGAAATCCACGTCGCAATTCTTGCGACTCGGCTGGATACCGAGACCCGGCGCGGCCGTTAAGCTGTCGTTCCAGGGTGAAATAATGTCCGGCCGGAGAGCCGTGAGTTCGAGGATTCCCTTCCTTTTTTCGCGCTCGCCCACCGGCCCTCCCCCCCCCGCCCCTCGCGCGCTCTCTCTCTCTCTCTCTCTCTCTCTCTCTCTCTCTCTCTCTCTCTCTCTCCTTCCCCCCGGAGCTTCGCCTTTTTTTCTCCTTTCCTCGACGCGGTGCTAGCTTCCGGCGTTTCCTGTGTCACACGCCGTTGAGCACGCTCCAACCCTCGTTGGAGAAAGAGCTCGCGCGCGCCAGAACGGCGACACTTTGCACGTCCGGCGACGCAGAATGCGTCCTAATTGTTGGCGCAACAGAGGCACGCCGGGCCCCACTCTCCTGCGCCTCGAGTGTCATCGGCCCCGAGGGGCCAAAAGTGCCACCCGCCGATCCTTCGATTTTCATTTCGCAGAGGGAAGCGGATCCGACCGTTTACCGCGCCGCTTCTCCAGCGAATCTTCTCTTCTCTTCTCTTCTCTTCTCTCTCCTCCCTCCCTCCCTCCCTCCCGAAGATTACCGCGAAGCGCCTAAATTTTCGCGGTAAACGCACCACTCGTTCCCGCTCGTGTATTCCGCCTACGCCCTATACCTGGCGAACGACGGCGAGCAACGCGAGATACGAGGCTCGGAGCGAGCTGGAGCACCGAGCAGACTCGCCTGGAATATCGTGGGAAGCGAGGATTTAACGAGTGCACGAGTGCGTTTGTGCGCGCGTATGTCCGGAAAGAGTGCCCGGATCTGCTTCGCACGGTCGTGGAGCGGCGTCAACGCGTTCCCCGCTGGACCGATCTTCCGGACGACGCGGTAACCGTTTGACGGTAGATGATACCGTGAAGCATTACGCTAGGGCGTTCGACTTAAGGGGGAAAGCAAGAGGCACGAGAAAGGAAATCGTCGGGCGGCGGCAACGTGCACGGCGTTTAATGACGGCGAGGGTGAAATCATCGAGTACTCACATTGTGCAGTTTGTAGTAGAGTCCGCAGGCGTTGCAGACCGGCTCCCCGGCTTGGTTCCTCCGCCAGAGCGTCGTCGTCGCCGTCTTGCAGTTGGCGCAGCTGGTGCCCGCCCGCCTCGCCGCGCTCTGCAGCGACAGTTTTGGAAAAGAAAAATCGAGATATCACACCCGTTGCGGCACCGGCCATCGGCCGAAGCCTCGAGCCAGCCCCGAGGCCCGAAAGAATCCGGAGAGGGGATTCTTCCGGTCATCGATGACGAGGCGACGGGACACTTTTGTCCGGGCGGATAGCGCCAGTGAAATCGCTGGCTTCGCTCGAGAGATTTCGGCTTGGCGCTGCAAAGGCGGTGCGCGGCATCCTCGTACGCCACCGTTCGACGCGAATACGCGAGTACGAGATCGATGCGATTCGAGCTCGAGAGGACGAACGCCATGGCAGCACCCAGCGGAAATCGCGATCGGTGCTCGAGGGGACGCGTAGGCGCGACCTCGGGTCACTCTAAAGGGGCTAAGTAGAATCGAAGCGGTACCGAGGGTTCTTCGAGTGGTTTTCTTCGCGCACCGTCACCTTCCGATCCTTTTATCGTCCGCCACCTTTGGCCGGCCTTCAAAGACGAATCGAGAGCGAAAGGGCGGAATCAAGAAGCCAGGATGAAGGAAGAACCGCGTGAAATCGTGCCCTCTAATCCTCGTTTTCAGCAATGGGATCGGAATCGGGCCCCGAAAGGAGAATCGGCCCTTCGTCGAGGGCTTCCACCGATACGGAAAATATCCTCTCTCTTCGCGTCGAGGGATCGAAACGACCCCTGGGTACACCTGCCCTCCTCTCCTCCCTCGCGCCCTCTCCGGAGACGAGCGGCGAACGCTCAACGAGAAAGAGCCGGCTTATTTCGTACGCTCGCTCTCGAGGATGACGAAACACGAACGCGAGTATGCTCTTGCGCCGTGTCTCGCTCCTACGGACCTTCTTTGCCCCTCCCCGCGCCCGCTTTCCCCAAACGCCCTTACGAATCCGATACTCGGATCGCCGTATTTCCGACGAGCGACGATCGCGGATGTGCCTGACCACATTTTTTTTGCCCCTCTAACCCCGCCGACGATTCGACGTCAGCCTGTACGTATTATTCGTAATACTATATACGTAGATCGCTGTGTAGCTTTTTAGATTGACGACAGACATCGTCCCACTCGAAATCGTCGATGGAGCAGGATCGAGATACGACTCGAGGAGCGAGCCGCGAGGCGTTTCGACATCGGCTCGAGAGGTTGAACGACGAAGACGAGCGTCGAAGGGTAAGGAGGCAAGAGGTAATCGAACGATGATCGTACCGAAGGAACGTCGAAGACGTTGCGAGAGAAAGTATCGAGTAGCCCGATCATCGTCCTTCCCGCATCCTGCCCTGCCCGACTGCCGGTGTCCCTCCGCCGCTCTCCCTCGAGCGGCACACTCGCGCTTAACCCCCGGGAGATGAGAGCGTATCCGTGAAGGGATGAAGAACGCGTTCCCGTGACCGGAGGAAACTATACCTGCCCCATTGTCGCCGAAAATCGGCAAGGCTCCTCGGCCCTTGGCTTTTTCTTCGGCTAATGGCGGACTTATCGGGCTTTCTTTGGGCGAAAAAACGCGAGGACTCGAAATCGCAGTCCATTGTGCCATCGGGCGCGCATTACGGGCTTTTATCGCGTGCCTCGGAACCGAAAAGTTGTACTTCCGTCGGAGAGAGAGAGAGAGAGAGAGAGAGAGAGAGAGAGAGAGAGAGAGAGAGAGAGAGAGAGCGACGTGGCCCGTGATCGATACGAGCTCCGGGCTTCGGTCCCCTGGACGCTCGAGTGCGTTTTCGAGGCCCGAATCGGGATGACAGAGCCGACGGAAGGTTCGAAACTTTAGGGACAAAGCGACCGCTTTGTCGTTCGATTTCCCGAGGGCTCTCGCGTTTGTCTCCGTCCTCGGACAACGAGGTCGTTACTTCGGAAACTTTGCGAGTCGATGCCAAACGGTCCGTGCACGGTCGGTCCTCCCGTCGCGCGGAGGTAGCCCAAGCTAGAGGTGGCCCGTACTCTGCCTCGATGACCAAGGATTTTCTCGAAGCTCGCACGGGCCTTTTTATCGAATCGGGGCGATGGCTACGCCCGAGACCGAGCGTTTCTCCAGAAGCTCGAGGGTCCGCGAGGTGAACTCGTTCATCGATGTCGAAGCTGGGAGGGAGGGAGAGAGAGAGAGAGAGAGAGAATCCTCTCGTGGGGCACTCTCCATTTTCCTGACGCGGCTATATCGTTTCCCATTTGCTAACGGTCATCCGGCCGGTGGGCGTCCGGCACGAATTCGTAGCTCCCTCGTTTAATAACCATTAGGCCGGGCTCGAGGAGGCGTCGACGATTTCCAGGGCGTCCCCGTCTGGCCGTGCACGTAGGAACGGCCACGAGGGCCAGGACACGCGGAGGGTGTCAAAGATCTAGAGCAGATAACTCCGGCTATATTGATGAGGCGGCTCTCCGCGTATTGATTCCCGCGGAGGAGGGGCGGCCGGGGGCCGGAACGAGCACCCTGCAGACCCCTTTTGCTACGCGCAAGGGTTGATAAGATCCGGCCGATAAGGCATGATTACACGCCACGTAGTAGCGCGAGGACCACCCTCTCTCGCGCCTTCTGACCCGCCGACGGAGTAAACAACCCCGCATCGAGACGCCTGTATTATTTTCCCACCTCCCTCTCCATCGCCACCGCCGCGCCCCCTCCTCTCCTTTAGGCCGGAGCACGATCGACATCCGGCGGAGGATACTTTCGATAATGTACTCTCGGGCCCAATGCCGAGCGTTTGGAGACTCGAGGAAACGAAGGGGCGAGGCTGCGAGTCGGGGAGAGGCCGGCAAGGGTCAGCGCGCGTCCTGACGGACCACGCTCCCGATAAGATCCTCGCGGGTAATCCGGCTTTCCGATTCGAGAGAAACGTTAGCCGGCAAACCTGCGCGAGAGGAGCGCGAAGGGAGGGGGCGCGGCAGTGTCGTGGGAAAATAAAACCGTGCAAGCTCCTTCCTCTTGCCCCGAAACGTGCGCCCGGGCGCGTTCGTACGTCGAAAAGGTAGAGAGTAAAATAAACCGCGGGCGAAACGATCCAGGAGGCGGAAGGTACCGGCTGGAGAGAGGAAGGGAGAAATGAAAATGAAGAAGCGGAGGGAGAGAGCCGACGCGGTTCGGAGAGGAGCAAAAGGAGATAATAAGGGAATAAAATAAGATCGAATCGAAAGGCGTGGAAGATCCTGCGGGAGAAAGGACGAGGAGGAACCGAGGCCGTGGACCGAACCGAGGGTTAGCGAGAAAGGGAGAGAGCGGGAGAAACGCGGATCGCCGTGGACCTGAGAAATGTCATATCCGTCAGTGTCCGTGGCAGAGGCAGAGGCAGAGGCAGAGGCAGAGGCAGAGGCAGAGGCAGAGGCAGAAGTAGAGGCAGAGGCAGAGGCAGAGGAGGCAACCGGTTCCAGAGGCCATCGCCGGTTAAGTATTGGCTCGCTGGTACCTCACGGCTTCCTCTCCCAACCCCCGATTCCTCGCGATAAATTCGCGGAGGCGCGATCGGTCGCGCTTCGATCGAGGATCGACAGGGATTCGAGCTTCTCCTTATTAACGCCCGGCTTTACGAACGGGGGATAAACCCTCGAGCCTACGCCGGTGGTTCGATCGCGCAACCTCCGCGCACAGCGGATGTCAAACGTATTTTCCAAGTTCGTCGATTACGCGGCGAACCCTCGCAAGGTCGGATCGAAAGCCACGTTCATCGAGAAACGTAGGCGTACGGACCGGAGAGTCCCGAGCGGATCGTCCTCGATCGTTCACGCTCGTTATCGCGCTTTTTGGGCCCCGATCTTTGTGGAGAAATTTGGAAGGTCCCGCGCGTTCCAAGGAAACTCGAACGATATTATAAATACCCCATCGAGGCTACGGTTCGTGCGGCACGATCGCCTTAAAATCCACTTTGTATTACGACGATACGATCCTCGCCACGAACGCGTACCGAAGGAACTCGGGCACGTTAACCGCCGCTCTTACTTTAATGGACGCGAGCTTTAAATTCCAGCTATCAGCTCCGGCCCATTACTACCCCTGCAACGCGTATAGCCTCGCGTTTCAGAGTCCGGCAAGCGGTAGACGGCGCGATCTGTAGCTCTAATATTAAGAGTCGACTTTGGATAAGCGGTCTCGACTCGTACACGAAAGTACGCCCGCCGAGAGTTTTCCAGAGACGCGGAGGATACGGTGCCGCTTCTATCTCGGTTGGTTCGTAGGAAACGGATGGAGCGCCTTCTCGAGCTTAAGGGCTAAAGACGCGTGCTCGGGCCGATGGTAGCGATCGGAGCTCATGGCCCAAAATTCGAGGAAATGGAGGAGGAGAAGCGAGCAGCGTCCACGAGGCCGTGCCTCTTTCGGCGCTTTCGAATTCCAGCCGGTTCGTAAAATCGGGCCGCGAGTTCCCCCGGCAGCCGTCCTCGCGCTCATTATCCGCCCGGAGAATCGGCGCTACCGGACGTTTCGCGGATATTCATGAAGCCGCGACGCCGCTTAAGCTCGTCCCTTCCTTCGCTTAAAATATCACCCGGCCAGCCTGCGCTTAGCATACGCGCAAAAACGAGTCGCGCGGGGAATAACGAGCGATAACGAACGGCCGCGCTTAACCGCCTCTCGCTCCTCGCTTTACGTGGAACAACGACTCTCCCCCATTTCTCGCCCGATTTTTTCCACCGACCGCTGCGACCAACGCTTCGCCTAGGATCCGCTCCGTTCCAAGCTGGATCTCCAACCACCGGTATCGCGATATACGTATCGCGCGATAAACGATCCGATGCTAATATGGGAGAAGACCGGGCTTCCACGAACCACCGTCTCCCCGACCATTTTTCCTCTTTTTTCGAGACGAAAGAATCCTAATATACGAACGCGAGGAGACGCGATTTTCTAAATATACAGGACGGACGACTGGGTGCGCGAGTGTGAAGCGCTTAACGCGCTCAACGGCCGAGGGAGAGAGAGAGGGAAAGAGGTGAGCGGGGCGTAAGGGAGGAGGAGGAGGAGGAGAAGGGAGGGGGGGGGGGAGAACGAGAGGAAAAGGAAGCGACTCGGGCTACCGACGTATCGAACGGCGAATAGCGAGAGCTCGATACGCCAGATCCGTCCGCCGTGCCATTGAGGATTATTAATTAGACCGATAAAGTGATTAATGGCCGGATTCGCGATGCTACCATGGTAATCGAGCTGCCCGATGCGCGAGTCCCGCGATCCTGCAAGACCTTCTTTACGAAGGAAGGACAGAAAGGTGCCGAATCGTTCGGCGCTCCCGCAGTTTTATCGTCGTTCGTTTCATTTTTGACGGGGCCTTCCGGCCGAAGAGATTTCGCCTCGCGAAACTCGTCGACATCGCCGACGTTCGACCGTCGAAGGATTCGTCGAAAAAAACGGACTCACCGGCCGACGTTTCCCTAAAGGTCGACGCAAAGGACCATAACGCTAATGCAATTCCGGCAGTTTCGGGAGCAGGAATAAGAAAGGAGGTAAGGACGGAGGGAGAAAAAGGCTCGAGATGAATGCCATAACTCGATCTCGATCCGGGGACCATTTATAAGCCGAAAACCAGTTCGGCCGGGCGACAATCGTGCCGATTAAATTATCCGAAATAAATAACCCGCGGCCGATTTTAACGACGTTTTCGATCGGACAACTCGCATTATTCATCCGTCGAGTTCCGTAGACGTCGGGCCCAAGGCGACCGGGATGTCATTAGGAGCGAGAAAGATATCGACGCGCCCGCGATTCGGTAGACGCCCGACCGGGGACACCGCTCGTCCCGATAATAATTACGCCCTCGCCTCGTGTCAGGGCCGATCGATAAAGCGGGGCAATTAACTTTGAAAAATCGTCCGGGAATACCCGCGAGCCGGTTTCCTGCCCTCCGCCCTCCGCCCTTTTCTCCGCTACGATTAGATCGTTCCACCGGCCTTCCTCGAGGAACAGTGCTCCTTGTGCTCCTTTCGCAACGGCCCGCCGACTCGATACTTTTCTCCCCTCGAAGCACCGCGAGCTCGTCGCTTCCTTCCAATACCGACGCGCGCTCATTGGCCGATACTCCGGAGGTTTGATCTCTGTCAAAGACTTTGATAAATCGTCCTTCCGAATCCCCCGCGCCCCCCCACCCTCGCGCTCTCTCGCACCATGGCAAAACTCTCGCGAGTCGATTTTTGTCGATCCGGACATTTTCGGTCGCGAGCGCGCGGCTATCGGCCCTTCGACCGTGGCGAGAGCGAAGAAAGGGTAGGGCATACGTATTGCGCGTTACGACTTTGGAATCTGCGTACCTCCGTAGATACGTGCTTTCTCGAAGCGGTACTCGAGAGCTCTGGAGAGATCGATCTCCACCTCCGCCCAAGGTATCGTTCCGGTCGCTCGATTTGAATTACGTTAACGTAGGTGGGTTGCTGGGTGGGCGACATCGGACTCGAGGAATGCTTTATCGAACGTATTCCGACGAATTTGGTCGGAGCTCTCCGCCGCGCGAAACCAAACCCCGGCTGCAGCGTGCCGCGTAGCTATGCACGAGGGGTTATCACGATGTAAGCCAAGCGTCCCGCAAAAAGGATTTTCTGGCGGAGCCCCGAAAATTGGGCCACGCGCGTCCAGAATCGTTTGGAGAGGGATTCCTGCGGAGGATCGAGAGCGGGACGCGGAGTTTTCCGGGGCGATCGTACCGCGAGGAGTAAACGATCGTTTTACGAGCGTAGCCCCGATAACGATCTCCGTGTATCCTTGACTAAATCGTGACTAGAAGCGGAGGGAGCGCGCCGATACAAGCTGGATACAAACATTGTTCTCATCGGGATACAAATTGCTCGTATGGCGATGCAGCTGGTAGGGGAGCAGAGGGGGAAACTCGGGGAACCGATTCTCCCTGCAAACCCCCCGTCCCCCGTCTCTCTCTCTCTCTCTCTCTCTCTCTCTCTCTCTCTCTCTCTCTCCCTCTCTCTCTCTCGCGAGCTCCTCGGGCCGCCCCCGCCCCTCCGCGAGCGCCGATCGGTTGCTTTTATTACTATTCGAAAGCGGTTGCGCTGGATTCTCACGCGGCATTCTTCGGCCACGCGCGTACGGTCGCGCTCCGCTTTGCACGCAGGATCTATACCCCAACCTGGATCTTTTCCAGGGTGTCGCTCGGCTCCTTTTTTCGGGGCTTGCTCGGAGAATATTTCGACGAGACTCGGTTGGAAAAATTTCCAGCAAAATTCGAGAAAGCGCGTTCGATTACGCGAGACGAGGATCTGGATTTTCTCCAAGGCGATGCACCAATTTCTTTTTCGAACGCGCGCTGAGAAATCGTCCATACCGTGCACGAATCTCGAGGGTTAGACGATTCGCGACGGTCCGGAGCCCACGTTTGATCGGTGAGTCCTAGGTTAAATCCGTCGGAGGTACATATAGAGACAACGGATCCCATGGTCGGCGCCAAAAAGTACGAGGAAGGAAGAAGGGACGAGCGCGTACGGGATTCGAACGGTGGGGCCGAGCCAGGATAACGAGGTAGAAGGTTCGGTAGCGAGACCCGGAGCAGCTCGACGACGTCTCGAGCGTGGAAGCACCCTCGCGGATAAGGATAAATACGCTCCGCCCGGCGTGGCTGTATGCAACTGCAGGCGCATAATATAATGCACCACCGTTGGTACCGTGCAGCGTGCGCTTGTGACTGTGACAAGCAGTGGTACCACATTCCTAACACTAGCGCGCGCTCGACCCGCTCTCGGTGCACCGCGGTGTACGGTTCTCTTGCCTCTCTCCTTCGTCTCTCCTCTCTATCTCCACCGCCTCCCCCCCCCCCCCCCCTCCTCCTCCTCCTCCTCCTCCTCTCGCGCTCCCTCGCCCTCGCCCTCGCCCTCGCCCTCGCCCTCGCCAGTCGGGAACGATTCTAGGGAGGGATACGAACGATGCACAGGTCCGTGCAAAAAACCACCTTCGCTATTTTATCCAAACGCTTTGTTCGAAAAAAGCTATGTAACCAAATAACAGCTGTGGAATATATCGCTCGTTCCCGTACTTTCGGATATTTTAATATCTCAAGGTGGAATGAAAACGCTCTGCCACGCTCCAAAGACTCGAAGCGATCCTCCGTGGAATGCCGAACGCGCGAGCGTGTCTCCAAAGAGCGCAGAATTCTGGAGCCAGCGGACATTTGTCGCGCAAGTACGATTCGTACGATTTCGAGAAGCGCGAGGTGGGTGTTTGCTCGAGTGTCCTGCGGCAGGAGCGGAGGCGTCCTCGCGGACGATAAAGAACGGCGCACGTAGCACGCGTCTGGCATAGCGCGCGTTACTCGACTCTATATTTACATTTCTCGAATTTTTCATTGTAACGCTTATAAGGTACCCCGCGGTAATCTGTGCCTTGCTCGGTATCCAAGGACGCGTATTCCACGTACGCGTTTCCAAGAATCATGGAATGTAAGGCCGACGCGCTACATTTGCCAACGTCTGGCTTCTACGCTTTTAATATCGCCAGGCGCTGTACCGAATTTCCCCTGGACTTTTGGATATATGAAACGGAGCGCTGTTCGAACGGAAGACGGGCCAATCGTATTGCAACATTACGCTTTTCCACGGCCTAAGAGATCCCAAAGGCATCACGGTGCAACTCGAATTGTAATGTCATTTAGTTTCGATCCTGCACGAGCCTCTACGAAATACTCGAATTCCCCATCGAGTAGCGTTTCGAGCGCAAAATTCCTTAGGAGAGGTCGCTGTCGGCAGGTCGAAGAAAGCTCAAATTTACGTCGGATTTCGCTCGTCGAAACGTCCAAGGACTCGTATCCGTCACAGCTCCGTATTTCCAGGAATCGTGGAAAGTAAGGCCGCGCTCGGAACGTAACGTGTCCTGCACGAGCGGGTTGACCATTTTTAACCACGATCCACGATCATATTTTACCAACGCGTACCTCGATAACGCCCTGCACACAGAAAAACTACCTCGCTCTCCGTTCCCCGGGCGGTCTCCGCTCGTTGGTGTTGCAGGTCGCTGCAGAACGTCTCCTCCCCCTCGCGTTTCTATCGGCCCAAAAGGCCTCCGCACGATTATACGCGTCTCCGACCGGCGACTCCTTTCGTTAATCCTACTCTTTCTACCGTCAAATATTCGTGCCGCTCGTCCAATCAAAGTGGAAAAGGTAGATTCGATGTAACACCCAACGAGCTTTACCACGATCGACGCTCCGTCGAGGATATTCCACGAAATTTGATCCCGTCGCGAGAGTGTATTTCGAGATCGGCGAATAATCGGGTAAGAAGGTAATAAGAATATATTTCCTCGAGGACTAGGAAGAAGAGAGGTAGAGAAGAGCGCGGGTTCGACGGAAGGCGAGAAAGAGTCGGCGGGGAGAAGAGGGAAGAAACACGGTGGAGCTTGGCCATTACCACCGTGCTACCATAGTATGGTGGCCAATCTATATGATAAAGAGCCCAGTTTGCGTATACGCGTACGTCCGCCGCAAGTCGGTTAAACGTCCCAACGACTATATGCGTACACCCGTGTCATTCGGTCATTAAGGCAGACGGAAGGAATGCCCCGCTGCGGGTCACCGTGCCGAAAAATCCCCCTGGATGCCGGCCCCGGATGCGGAGAGGAGGAAGGTTCGAATCGATGCTCGAAGATGATCGGTATCCGCTCGAGCGAGATCGGAGTGTCGCTGGTGTAATTTATTTTCGAGCATAAAGACGATCTTAAGGCCGTCGAAAAAACGACTCTGAAGACTTTATTGGTTTTACGAGTCGGTTCTCGGTGCCACGGTAATTTTCTATTAATCACGGCCTCTCACGGTTCTACGCGACGGGCAAGGATGTGCATCGAGACGATCGCCGGTGGTATTTACCGAGGAGAATATACTATAATGGGCCGTCTATCGCACGCTTAACCAGGGTCAATCCCGCGCTCGTGCACCTCCGTGCCGATACGAGACGGAACTCTTCTCGCATAATTTTGATCGTACCGAATCGCACGTCGCGAGGCAACCTTTCCGCGACGGGCGCCTTCCTCGGATTCGGTTGGGCGCTCGGCGAAAGGCCATCTCGCTGGTTATCTCGAGGTGCGATTATTTCGGGAAGTACGATGGCATCGAAATCATTCGGAGGAGCCGCGAGGAGGCGTCCGCGATCCGATCGGCGGAGGAGTCGGCGAGTCGGCGAAATTCTCGTAGCCGACACCTCGGGCGAAAGGAGGCGGATTCCCTGGTGGCGCGGTATGCTGATTCGCAGGCAATTTTCCGAGCGTAGTTTTAATAAGTACCCGCTGAAATTGCCCGGGGAGTTAATTAATTCCTTAATTACTCCTCCGCAAAATAAATCAACGGATCCTCGGATTTATCGTTATCGCATACCGTGCATAACTTTCCGGCTTATTTAACGCCGCGGCGATTTCTATGGCTCGTTGCTATTCCGGCGAAGGCAGGACGAGACATTGAACGGACCTTGGTCGGGTAACCAACCTTTCACTCATCTCCCATCCGCGGCGGATCGACGTGGCAAACGATTTTCACCGTGCACACGCCACGGCCTGCCCGCCACGCCATTCCGTCGATCGACTCTGCCTTTCTAATAGCGCCGTTGTCTCGGCGGCCCGGGAGAGCCCCGAGCCCGCGCTCCAGACCATCCGCCGTCCCGGAGCTCGCCCGGAACTCTGCCCTCGCCTCCGCCTTCCTCCCGATCCTCCTCCTCTTCCGCTCGCAGACTCTCCTCGTCGCTCGGCCCAGCCGCCCGCTCTTCAGTTCGGTATTCGCTCGCCACCTTCTTCTCGGCCCCGCGATCGAGCTCGAAGCCTCGTCGAACCGAGTGGGAGCCAACGATCGGGATACGGCCTTCCAAAGCGACGACGATAACGCTCCGACTGGCTCTCGGGCTTCGCGCTCCGAGCGCTCGAGGTCGGGAATGACGGTGATAACGCGTCGAGCGGGTTTCGAGGCGTACGGGCCGAGCGATCGCGCCGGAGAAGGAAGCCGCGAAGGTTCGCCGGATAAGCGCTGAGAACTTTCACGCTCTACGCTCGCCTCGCCATTTCGCCCGTCATCTTCGAGGGCGCTTCGCGCAAAGCCCTAACCAGCCGGGATTACTTTTTGCGGAAAACCATGCGGAGAATCGGGAATGCGATGGAGAGGCTCGAACGGTGGCACCTCCGCCAAACGAGGTTGATCCGACTCTCCGCTCCTTACCTCCGATTGGACTTTTCGCCGAGAAGGAGCGGAGCCGAGAAGAGCGGATGATCTCGGAGCAAAAGGCGGCGAGGGGTCCGTAGGCGCGCGGGGAGCGGGTAGGGGAGGAAGGTAGGAAGCGGGGGTGTTCCCGGCCGATGGCCGACGTTAAGGACGCGCCGCAGCCCGGGCCGGAGAGTAAGAAGCGGCGATAAGGTGGAGCGGGCGATCGAAGGGGACGGAGGAAGGTACGCACACCCACACGCCGCCGCTTATTAAGTACGCCGCGGGTACACACGCGTGACGTTTACAGGCTCGCGCGCACGGAGCCGCGGGGACACGGTGAATTTATTTAAATTGCGAGCAATGTTCCACCGTGTTCAGCAGCTTCTTCTGGCCCGGCGCGATCGAAATCGAGCAAAAGGAGGAGTGGAGTCGACGGCGCATAGTGGGTCGCCGGTTTATAAGGCGGGTCGCCCCGTGGGACGAAGGCACCGAGCCACCTCCTCCCTCCCCCCGCCGGGCCCCTCTTCCCTCCACCCCTCCCTCCCGAAGCAACCACCCCCGTGAGAACCGCCGGATCCTCCTGGACGAGCGCGCGAGCGAGCGGCCCGGAGCGGGACGGAGCGGGACGGAGCGGGACTGGGAGGAGGGGGATGCCAGGGGGGAGGAGATCGCGCGCGCATGGGACACCGTTCGGTACTCTCTCTCCTCGCGCCGGAACCCATCCGGTGCCCCGTGGATCCGCCTCGCTCCCCGAATTTTAGGATCGATCGGCGCTTCGACTCCTTACCGTCCGCGCCATTTCCTCTCGCCCCCCTTCCGCCGATTCTCGCGAACCTCGCGAAGAATTTTATTCCGATCGCGTTCCTGGATTTTCTGCCGGCCGAGCGTACTTTTTTCTCGATCGAAATCTCGCGTTCCGATCGCCTCGCGCGGTGCCGGCGCGTTCTCCTCTCGGGTACGAGCTCGAGGAGCGAATTTACAAGCACCCGCCGGGACGCCGTTTGGGCCAGAAGTACGATACTGCGCTTGACCGCGGGACGATACGGTTACGACCCGGCATTATACGGTAGAAACTGCGAGGATAAATTTGCACCGCCGATATAAACCTCGATGCCTCCCGGCTCCCCGTTTACCACTATAACCGTGTCTCGGCCGGTACTCCCAAGTTCGATCGTTGCCACGAGCGGAGCCGCGGGTCGCGGATGATAAACCCTCGGGGCAGATGCGCCCGTCTCCGTACAATTAATAATGATAGCATAATTAACGTTCGACGCGGGGGAACGTTGGCGCGGCATTTTTCCGAGGTGTCCCCCCGGTGCAAGCGGTAATATCGTTAAATGGATATCCAGGAGCCATCGAGCCGGTTTCCGGCTCACGCGTGCACCGTGTAATTGCGCCAATCCGGAATGCATCCTCGGCGGGACGCACTCTCGATTCCACCTCCAGATATTTCCCCACCGGCTATCTCCTCTCCCGCGTTAAACAATCCCGCTCTGCCTTGGCGAATCGATCCCACCCTGGGAGCAAACTCGTCTCGCCGACCGACTCCGTGGAAAATCATTAGCGCCCCAACGAGTTTAGACGTAACTCGACCAAGATTTAGCTCCGACCGTACTACAACGTATTTTCACACTTGCCGCGATACAGGATCGTTCGTGGAATAATACGATAATGGCACGGTATTCGAGGATAAAACGGTCGTTTACACCGACGGAACGACCGCGACTTTCGGCCGAAACTTTGCTCGAAGAGCTCTCCGTCGAGAGGTACGGGAGATACGCGCTCGGATTCGATTATCGAGGATACCCTCGCAAGAACCAAACGCTCGTTCCTTACGCCACTGAAGCACCTCCGCTCGGTTGTGCCCATCTTTAGCTTCGTCAACGTCATTTTCTCCTGGCGAATCGACCGATCGTTTGATCGTCAGCACGGTGAGTCGACGAAGAAAGGAGGATGCGCGCGGAGATAATGGAACGTCGATTCGCGTACGCGCGTTTGACGCCTTCCGCTCGCTCCGTAAGCCGCTGCTATATTTACTTCCCGCCCTACCGTCGAACGGCGCTCAGATACTCGCCGGAACACCTTCCACGACGATCGCCCCTAGGGAAATAATCGCGAAGACATATATTCGCGAGGAGTTTAGCCGCGGGCCGAGGACGAATCCAAGCTTCCAAAGCAATGCCGTTCCCCGGAATCGATCGAGGCGCATTGCCGCATAATCGATGAGCAATCGAGATTACCCGTGGCCGATGATTTAACGATCGATTAAGGACGTCCGCATTAACATATTAATCGATTTTTCGTCGAGCAATCGTCAGCCGCGATAATTATATCTCCGGGGAGAGAATCCCCGAGTCCTGTTTCCCCGAGGATCGCGCGGGAGAAGGAAGACTCCGCGTGGCCAGGAGGAGGTTAAGGAAAACTGGTCCGCCGGCGGCGCAGACGGGCGGGCGTATGCATAACGGTCCGGCGTATGCAACGAGACGAAATAAAGCCGCCGGTAATTAGCCGACTCGGTGCAGCCTCGGATCGGTGGACACCGTTTCTCGCGATCGGCGCTCCACCTCGATCTTTTGCGCCGGATAAACCGCATCGCAACGCTCGTTCACCGACGCACACCGTTCAAAGCTCCGATTCCGGTTGGACAAAAATAATCTCCCTCGATCCGTCCAGCCAACGTTTCCTCGGCAAATATATCGATGCCCATAGCGCGACAAAGGATTCCAACGCTCTACGCTCGGTATTTCCATTTGGATCCGCGACTGGCCGTTGGTCGGCGGGAAAATACCCCGAAATAACCTGAAATTTGGATACGCGCTTCGATCGCGGCTATCCTTCGTCCGATCGTCCGCCTCGCAATCGTACGCACTCGCCCAACCGCCGGCAGAGCCAACTCTCCGGCTTGAATTTGAAACGACGCTTTGGAGGAGCAGCGACGTTCGAGATCTTCCGCTCGGTGGCCCCGAGGGTCGCGGAGCGGCCGGCTGCCGCCGCGTCTGGCATCGCGATAGATCGATCCTGGATCGTAAGCGGGCCATATGCACCCGGCAATTTGCCGGCGCGGCCGTGAGGAAGGAGGAAGCGAAGGCCAAGGCGGAGGTGGAGACCTCCCGGAGACGTAATCGCGAAATTATTCAGCGGATTTTTCGCGATCCAACACGGCTGGACGCGATCCCATCGAGGACTTTTCCGCGCCCGAAGCGGAGCCTCGCGGGAGCGCGAGCGGGTACGAGAGAAGTATAGGTCGAGCGCGCGAGAGAGCGCGGGAGATGGAGGGAGAGGGGAGCGGCGGAAGGGAGAAGCGGCCCGTAAGCCGTATGGGAAATAAAGTGGCGTATTTGCACGGTGAGATAGGCCGGTGTAGACGCGTAGGGGGTACTGTAAATTGCACCCGTAAATCGCAGCCTGTTATTTGGCGGGCGGCAAAGGAAAGGAAAGAAGGTGGCGGGTCGGGAGGGCGGAAGGGCCGGATAGGTAGGGAGCGGCCAGGCGAGCGCAAACGACGGCCAGGTTTATGGAGCGCGAGAGATGATTTACGGGACGATAGTTGAAAACAAGTCTCACGCATCAAAGGACGTTTAAATTGCACGCTGCTATCTCCTTCTGCGTCTCCGCCGCTACCAGCCGCTACCCAGACGGTAGACAATGGGTTAATAATACCTGCCCCGCCGGCCTAACCTCGGATTTTGATGGTCGACGCGTCGGTTCCTCCTACGACTTTGATCCTTATCCGCCGCGATCCTACCTCGAGTACGCTCCGTTCCGCGCCGATCGTTCGCGCTAAGCGCTTTTCCAACGATCCCGCGAGTGGACCGCGCGAGCCGACCGGGCCAAGCGATCCTGGAGCCCGCCGCGTACCGAGCGGAGGAAAGCGCAGAGGGAAAAGATCCGACTCTCGAAGCGCGAGGCGACCTTCTCGCGCGTTGACTCGCGTCGAAAACGGAATAAATTAATTGGCGATAATTAAGGCCCGCGATGGCGCTGCGATAACGCGGGCCTATAAGATATTAATTACCCTGCCGACACAGAGGTAATCTCTGTTAAAAAAAAAAAAAAAAAAAAAAAAAAAAAAAAAAAAATAAGGGAGAAAATCGCGCAAAAAGCGAAGGTAAGATGTCCGATTATCGGCGCCGAGAAGGAATCGGGAGGAGAAAGGTCCAGGGTCGGGTAGCGCGAGTTCATCCAAAAGCGTCGCGCTCTTCCCTTTTCCCGCCGACTTGCTCGAACGTGACACGGTGGGCATTCATCGCGGCCGGAGCTGAATATGATTCGGCTTTCCGGCCGGCACGGTGACACCGAAGCGTCGCCGGCCAATGCGCAATAAGCGACGGTTCGCGCGTACTTCGTTCGGCTGCCTAAACAAACATAAAGCGCGCCGAGTGCTCGTTAATTATTGCGTCAGCAGGAAGCGGCCGGTACGATCGAGCGGATCGCCACAATGGCCCGACGACGCGAGGATGCATCCGTACGCATCTACTTAACCCTCGTCCAACACTCGCCCGGATCGCCCGCGAATCTCGAGCCCCCCCCCCGCACCATCTTCCTCCTCTTCGCCTTCGCGACAACGGGGGACGACCGAGCATCGAAGCGCGCCCTCGTGTTTGCTCGCGGAGACGTGGAAGAATTTTCCTCGGATCGGATTTTCCGAGCACCGCTCTCCGCGCGAACGACGGAAGTGGAGGAAGAGGAAGAGGGAGAGGAGAAGGAAGAAGGAGAAGCGGCGTGGGTAGTGAGTTACGAGGTGAGCCCTCCGGGCGCATCGGGATGGAAGGAGGAGGAAGGGAAGCGGTTCCTCGGCCGGTCCTTGTTTCGATGGAATATAAATAAAAATTGCGCTCGCCGGCTACCGAAAGTTCTCCCGCTCCGTCCGTCGCGAGTCGGGGCCCCCGGTTGCCTAAGGACGATTTAGTACGATGATGTATATCTCGCGGGAAACGGGATTGCTGGAATTTATTCCCACGGCAAATTGCTCGTCAGCGGGACGGCCTCATCGCGGCCGCGCGTTGCCAATGGCCAAGTCCCTTACGCGCGCCTCGGAAGCAAATACGCGCTCGCCACATCCCGCAAACTGTTACCGATATCCTCCTGAAACCGGGTACCGTTAATGACATTAGCCGGTGGTTAAATCTCCGTTGCGCCGTTACCGTTACCCTTTTCCTTTCCCGCTACCACCGTCCCTCTTGCGAAGCCTACCAAACTGCAAAACGCGTTTTGCAATGCGTTTTGCAATGCGATGCGACTGGGCCGAATATTCCGCCGGAACTCGCTCCGCGAGCGACGTCCGCGTCTTTCCTTATTCTTCGGGGATCGATTCGGTACAGCCTGGTCGGTACTTGGCTCTCCTCTTCGCCCATCGAGAAGCACGAGGCGGCAGCGGCTCCGATCTTAGTGCCAACGGGCGAATTTACATACGCTCCGAACACTTGGCCGACTCTTTCTAGCATTTTTTTTTTCCTCCTCGGCAGTACGAATGCTCGAATACGGATAGCCCCCTTTCGGATCCTTCCACGTCTCCTATCCGACAGGGCGAAGGGGAGGGAGGGGGAAATTTGAATAGAAGCCGTCCCCGCGGCACGAATTACAATATTGAGATCGGCCGAGTCGCGAAGTGGCTGCACCGCTCGCCGATTACAAAGTGAAATCCACGGATCACTGTCCTCCCTGCTTGAATTACGATGGGGGACGAAATTCGACGCTCGGGCGTATTCCGAGGAACCGAGGCGCTTGGATAGGCGAGACGTGCTCCCTGTCGAGCGCTGGCCGCCGAGCGATTCTCGCGATTTCACGTCGGCGCGGATGACGCGTCCTTGGGCGGCCGCCGATATATCGCAGTGCGAGCGGTGATCTTGGCGCGCCGGGACATGAACTTTGGAAATATGGATGTAGGGAATAATCTGCCGTGACGCGTCGGAGAAGGGCGGAGCCTTTTCGCACTGGTATTTGTCGGACGATGATCGGCTGTCCGGCATGGAAATACGGTAGGTGGGTAATCGGCGCGAACGAGCATCGTTTAACGGCACACGTTGGCCGCGCGATTGGCGGGACATTGGCGGAGCACCTGTGCGAGCTTGACGAAAGAAGAGCGCGGCGAGGCCGGCTACTCGCTCGCTCGGCGCTCCTCCTTCGAGGACCTCTGCGCTTCGAAAGAAAGATCCTTCCAAAGATTCCTCCTCGCCTCGCTCCGTCCTTTCTACCGCGCGAAACGAATTCCGCGGATGGAGGAGAAAGGACGGGAGATATAAAAAAGACGGATAATAGCCTTTCCACGTGTCGTGACGTTCGATCTTGCATCAGGCTCGCGCGACGTAAATCGTACCGTTGGAAAAACAAATGCGGTTACGATAAATATTTATGGAGAGGAAGGCAGAGCGTTCCGGGAAGGAAGCGAAGGTGGCGACGGAATACCGGTTATAATTACGGCAAATCGCCGAGTACATTTTATCGTATTTTCAATGACGATCGATCCTTTTCCGAGGAATCCATTACGAGCCTCGTTCGAATTCGTACTCCCGATCGTTTCGGGATCGAGCTCGCGCTCGTGCGTGAGACGCGCGATTGGATCGTTGAGCGATATAGAAGGATCGAGAGCGATGCGCCAAGACGGGTGGGATCGTTTTTAGCATCGATCGTCTCCGCGCGCGCGCGCGCGAGTGATTCAACGCGAGTACGCGCGACCTACCTTCGAGGAGCGAAATATCTCTCGTCGTCCGTACATAATTAATCGCGTACATCTTTGACGAATCGTCTCGAAGGAGCGGGGACACGGGGGAAGAGGAATAAGGAAGAGGATAAGAGCCTCGGTGGTATCGAGGAAAGAAACGCTCGGGATGGCCGTTAACGCGAGCGAGATGCGCGAGCCACGTCGATATCGCGAAAATCTGACTTATAAATCAACAACGTCGTATCTCGTCTTCGACATCCTTGGCTCGGAATCGAGTCTGCGCGCTCGACGAACGACCTTCGTCCCTGCATCGGTATCGACCAGATCTCGACGCCTGGATCCGTCGGTACTTTTAGAGGAGCGCAAACGCTCGATCGCTATCCGGCGTACCGAACGCGTTCTAGGATCGCCGAGCGAACCGATGTTCCTCCAAAGTCGAGAGCGAAAGGTCGAATGCGAGGAACGAAGGAGGAAAGATCCAAAAGAGCGGCCCGTGCCGCTGGGAGTCGAGCGGGCCCACCGTGAATCTGGCACGAGGCACGGCAGACAAATGATGGTAAAACGGCGTGCTAATGATCGGGAAAATCGCTGCTTATTGAAAAGCATTAAATTATAGGCGCGGAGGCAAGGCGACGGATAATTGCGATTCGCCGGGCGTAATCTGCAGTTGGATAATATACGGTATGATAGGATGCCTGGCAGCCTGGCAGCCTGGCAGCGATTACCATACGCTCACCTCGCGTGTAGACATACGCGCGAACGTGCCTTACCGGCCATCGATGCCACTTTAATGGCATCATCCTCGTCCACCGACGAGAACCGAGCGCCGGGCTCTGCGCGCTTTCATTCCTCACGATCGTCTCCGTAGAGTTCCGCAGCCTCTTCTCCCCTCGCCGCGCCCAATTTTTCACGTCCCTTCTCCGATCGATCGACGCGCCCCGTTTCGAGGAAAACCAGGTTTCTCCGCGAGCGACTCGAGTCGGGGGACCGTCGAGGGGCAAAGTCGACGCGCAAAAGTTTTCAAGGGCTACACCGAAAATCCGGCATACCGAACGAGTAGACCCGATTGCGGCTAACCGTTTTGAGAAACCGCGCCCGGGAGGATTTTTAGGGCGACGAACGTTAAGCTTATTTATCGGCAAAAAAATTTGTACGTAGGCGATAATCGGCGTGCGAGAGTGGTCGCATATAAATACCGGTATAGGGTGTAATTTAACGAGCACCGGTGCAGCGAACGACGTCGTTACCGTTGACATCCGCGCAGCGGACGTTGTTCCTCCCGATCGCACCGGTTTAGTGATTAGCGAGAAAATGCGGAACGGGCGGGCGAGGAATCGAGCTCGACCGGAAATCGGCAAGACGAGGCCCGATTTTTCCAAAACCACCGAGGGAGACGCGAATATTCGCAGGCCGCGAGTAGCACCGTGCGATCGTTAAGATAATCGACGGACGTGTTTCGCGCGTTATCCTCGCGCGTAAACATACATATGTATAAAGCCCTCGCTACGGGCATCCACGTTGGCTTAATGGCGTCATCGACGTCGATGCCGATCTCCGACATTAAATTCCGCGATTCTGCCGATTCGATTAATTTCCGTAAAATCCCCGAGGAACGAGACGCTCGCGAGGAGCCGACCGACTCGCCGCGACGTCCTCCTCGGCTCTCGCGAAGGGACACGAGCGCAGAGGGTAGAAACTCGAGGGTGAAAAATGCCTCGCGCCACCCGGCTTCCTGTTCCAATTCCATTTTGAGCGGCGGAAAAGTGCCAACGTCGGTTGCGGGCGTGCGTGCCTGCGTGCACGGGAACGAGGCATGAATCACCGAGGAACGAATCTAATCTCACCGACGACCCGTACCGCCGCTCAAAAGTCTTGGGACGCCGGCTCGTTGCGACAAACGTTAATTGCATAACGTAAATTACGTTGCTTTATCGCGCCACACACTTATGGACGTGCGCGCGATATTGGTCGAGTACGTATATAAAAACAGGATGTTTGGCCGTTCAATTTTGATTACGTAAAGGTATACCTTGGAAAAAGATCGTTCAATAGCGAGTCCCCGGCACCTCGATAAGCACCGCTGCCCTCGATTCGAGATCCGTCGGCGTTATAGAAATAATGCTCCCATTAATTCGATACCCATTAGCCCGGGCATCCGCGATTATGCCGTCCAATTAGGCCAAGGAGGAGGGAGGCAGGGCGGGGGGGGGGGGGGGGCAGGCGATTTCCAGATTTGGACGCGA
>JBCFXI010000309.1:183829-199890 GCA_038496175.1 Ampulex compressa
CGCCCCCCCCCCCCCCCCCCCCCCCCCCCCCCCCCCCCCCCCCCCCCCCCCCCCCCCCCCCCCCCCCCCCCCCCCCCCCCCCCCCCCCCCCCCCCCCCCCCAGGCGATTTCCAGATTTGGACGCGAACCCGTGTATCGGGCACAGAACCTTCGTCTATCCCGCGGAGAAACCGCGTGTTAAGTGTGTTAAGTGTGCTCTAGTGAACTTTTAGTCACGGCCACACCCAGCCTCCGTCCGAGGCAAGGCTGGACCTCTCACACACACCCACACTCCGGCGCGTACTTTCGTCCGGACGTATTCCATCCAACGGGTGAGCCGAACGAAACCGAGACCTCGGCTCGCCCTTCGACGAGCGCTTTTCGGACGAACGAGGAGCGTCGGGCCGCGCTCCTCGAGGGCTCTCGAGGGTCTTCTCGAAAATATCGTCGAGATCGGAGCGCACGCGAGGCCGATCCGTCGCGCGCGCACGCTCGTACACGGCGATCGAGCAAAAAGCCGAGCTGCTCGTGCGTCAAATCCTATCCATTTTTTTCTTCCTTCTCCCCGGGCAACCGATGTCGCAAGAAAAAACGAGCGCCTTAGCGAGGAAACTAGTCGGCGTGGAGCGTGCCAGCCGGCTCTCGGCATTATCCGCGTTACTTTCGATCAGCCTCTAATCCTTTCCACGGGCCTCCTTTACAATCGTTATTATCGCTGTATATTAATGCCGCGCCGGAGGAGAACGTTTATTATCCGGCCAGGCGGTCGTGCCCGTTTCTACCAGGTGCCACGTCGTCATCGAGATCGTAAAAGCGTCTACTCGCTTTTGCGCGAAGAGCACGGAGCGATTCGCCGCGCAGAGCTCGCGCCGCTCCGTCGTGGCAAGGAGCGAGCGAGCGAGGAGGGACGGCCAAGGAGAGACGCGAGGAGTCGAAGGAACGCGCGTAGGAAAAACGCCGAGACTCCGACAGGACCTTGCCGGAGCATTCGTCCCGGGCCAGGGCCGGCGTTTCGAGCGCGATTCGAAGCGAGAGGGCCCGCGGCTGGGAGCGCGTTAATTACGTCAGGAGACAAAACTTCGCCACCGGCGAGGCGGGCGCGCGTATTTCCTCCGTCCCTCTTCCTCCCGCGAGCGCGCGGAGGAGACGCGCTTGGGCGGTGGACGAGCGGAGTGGTGGTATCCAGGTGTGTAACGCCGCCGGCCGTGTGGCATTTAAATCGCTTTACAACGTTGCTCCTGCAACGACACCTATTCCACCGCGAGCGGCCGCGCGCTCGAGCGTCCCTCTGGATACGCGCGTGACGCCGAATGCGAGTAAATAAATCTCGGCGCTCGAGCTACATCCACTCGAGGCTGCTCGTCGCGAAGATCCTCGACGAACGTGCGCGCGCTTTAATCGGGGCGAGGGCGGGGGGGGGGGGAGGCTGCGCTCTCGAGACGACCTCCCTCGGGGTCGTGGACGAACGCCCCTCCGAGAAGAAGAGTCCGCGCGGCCGGTGGGTACGAATTTGAATCGTCCACGAGGCGAAGCGCGAGGACGAAGAACGGGCGGACGAGTCGACGCTCGGAGAGAGCGGCGTTATCGATTGGAATGTTTCGCAAATCCAGAGATACGCGATACGACGGGGCCTAAGGGGCGACGATAGCTCGCGGGGCGCCGAAGCGTTGGGCGGCGGAGGCGAGGGGCGAAGAGAGGGGCAAAGCGGTTCGAGGATAACGAAGCCGGGCCTGGCCCGCGTTCGTCGGGCGCGGTCGTCCGCAAAAACCAGAGGACATGCTCCCCTCGGCGCGGAATTCGAATGCGGGCCTCCCGCTCGCTGGAAGGCGAGGTATCGCGCACGCTCGATTTTCGGTACCGAGCGCCAAGGCGATGCCGATCGAAGCCTCGCCACTCCTGGAAATTGTCCCGGGCATTGTGTCGTATCGCCACCGTCGTCCCGATGTCCGAGCATTGCCGAAATACATTTGGCCTCACTTCTGCGCGCGCGCGGGCGCGCGGTTCTTCCATCGGTGGCGTTATCGCATCTTTCCCGAGCCAAGGGCACGCGATGCGGAAAAGGCATCGCGGAGGCAGAGTTCGAACCCGGATCTTCCGCGTGGAAGTGTCTATCCGGTAGAGCGGCGCGTAGCCTGGAGGCGCGGGGAGTTTGTCGCGTCGTGGATGGTTGCGCAAGAGCGACACGTCGGACGGCAGCAATGCCGGCGGTGGCAGGGCGACAACGAGACAGGATCGAATATCCTGTTCGGCTTATTGGGGCAAGGTGGCCGGCCTCGTCGCGTCGATACCGGTATCGATGATAGCGTAACGCACCGACCGATTCGAAGCGGGGGCCTTTGGCGCCGCGAGGCCCGCCTCGATGGCGGTCCCCGGGATCCTCCCTTTTCCCGAGCATTTTTGACGCCAGCCACCTTGGCCCCCGCGTCGGCCGGTTCTTTGGCCAACGCGCGAGGCGGATCGCACGGCTCGTTGTTCGGGAATTGATCGCCGAATAATTAAATCCGCGCGGAAACGCCTCGGTCGCCGAGACGTACGCGCGGAAGTACTTTGGGTCGAAAGGAACGCGTCGAGAGAGCATCGAACGGCGCGCTTTCGCCTTTCCTTCCTTCGTTCGACCTTGTCACTGGCAACTCTTCCAAGGACCTCGCGCATCCTTCGCCGCGGTGCTCGGTTCGCGAGCGAGAAACGACGATCACGATCCACGCTTTTCTACGCGTTGGACATTCGTCGAGCCCAATCCCCCGTTTTCTTTCCCTCCTCCAGGGGCCCCATTGGAGCTCCGTTATTTGTTCGGTCAACGATCAGCGCCGCGCGGTTAGTCGCGGTAATTATTCAACCGCCGTCACCTACCGCGATGCGCGACGATCCATCTTGGCGCGTCACGTGGTATTCCTCGATTACGAGCATGCCCGTCAACCGCGACAGTTCCTCCCCCGTGGAGGGGAAAGCGACGCTACCCTGCTCGTGGACGAATCCCTCGATACTCCGGACCCCCTTCGTCGCGCTCCATTCCGGACAAAACGACGCCTGGCGAAGACGCAGAGCCGAGATCTCCTTTGAGACGACCTCGGGTATTCGTTCGGGAGGCCTTCCTCGTAAATACCGGCGGTACGCGGCTGCGAGTGGACGTGAAAGTACGCGGAAGCTACGCTCGCTCGGACCCGATTCCAACGAAAAAGTAGATTGGCCCGACGCGAGCTTCGTTATTCCCGCACGAAGGACGAAACAAAGTGGCGAGTCGGTCGAACGGTTGAACGCTCGGCGGATCGTACGAGCCGTTCGGAAGCCTATCTCCGAGGAAGGCGCTTTCCTCCCCTTTCCTACGGCGCTTCAAGATCCTCTCGCGAAATCCCCGCTGGTATAATAAACGCGGCACGAAGTGAGCGGGTCGGACGTGGCGAGGAGCCTTTCTACCGCGCTCAGACCGTGGCATTATTATTTATTTATAGCGTCATTATGTTGTCTCTATTGTTGGTGCGGCTCGAGCGGATGGTAAACGTTGACCGGTGCTCCTTTCGTCCTCGCGCGCTCCCACCTCCGCGCCGCCGAGCCGGTTTCGCGTCCACGATCGGGAATACGTAATTATCGAGCGCGTTTGCCGCCCGACAGAAATGAGACATAATGCTCCCTATCGCGATTAATAATCGGCCGCTGGCGTGCCGTGCAAAAGGTCGCGAAAGTTGGGCTAGGAGCAGCGAGGAACGGCGCCAAGGGGGTGTGATCGGCGTCGATAGGCAGGTAATGGAAGCCACCACGGCGCCCGATGGAGTCACGGCTACTCTAAGGCGCGAAGCGCGCGGCTAACTTGGGAGAAGAAGCGGAGCTGCGCGAGGAACGGGGACCGCGGCGCGATCGTCGAGGACCGTCGAGGATCGATCGGAAAAGAATCCGCGCTCCGCCGGCCATCCGAATCGCCCCGCGACGACGAATAAAAAGGGGTGATAAACGAGTGAACGGTTCGAATCAACGTCGAGATGCCGTCGATACCTCGGCAACTCGCGTCAAGACGCGTCGACCGAGCGTTCGAGATGCGTTCGACGCATCCATACCGAGACACGCTCGCGCGTTAATTATCGCGCGTAAACGCCCGGAGCGAGCCTCTCCGAGACGTTTTAACGGCGCCGATGGCAAATGGATCTTAACGGTAAAGTCCACGACCGTCGCTCGCGCTAGCGGCAGCTTATACGAGCGTAATAAATAACGCGGAGAGTCACGGTTGCAACGACCTTTTGCCGCTTCACAGCTCGCCGAAAATTGTCGGGAGAAGGAATACGGCGCGAGAGGACCCTACGGGTTTTCTCTAGGTGGCCCTCCCCACCGTGGCGGATCCAATCGCGGCTAGAGGCGTAAGCGCGAGCAGGCGGCAGGATTATCGGTGGAAATTGCCGGTGCACCAATAATCTTCGCGTGCACGATAAATGAGCAGCGCGCGGCGGCCGTTACTCGTCGGTCGCCCTTCGCCCTAGGAAGCCAGCGACCGAGCCGTTTTCGCGAGGCCGGACTCGGGAGGGTGCGCGGCCATCGAGTCGGGTCCCTCATCGTTCGTCTCGACGTCGGCCGGAATCTGGCCGAGGAGCCCACCACCGGTGCGCGCCCACCGATACCCGTACGCGTACGACTCACCGCGGGCTCTTCGAGGGCCGCTGGAGCGGCACCGAAATACGCTTGGCGGCACTCGAAGCGTCGATCGTTCGTCCGGCGGCGAGTCGCGAGGCTGGGAGGCCCCCGAGTCGGCGGCAGCGGCCGAGCTGTCGGCCGCGAGAGAACGCGTGCGGCTCGTGCCGAGCGTACTTCGTCGAGCGTACTTTCGAGAACAAACCCGGAGGGTCCTCGAATCGAGGGGCTCGTGAAGGATCGTTCCAGCCTGCATCGTCGCGTACGATCTTGCGGTTGGGCATACCGGCGCACGCTCTAAAAAGGGAGGAGCCCCGGGCGATCGGCGCATCCGCGAGGGGATCGCGACGTCCTCGGTGCTCGCGAAACGAACGCGGAACCATCTCCATCGCCTCGTCCGCGTGGGAATGCAAATTGGCGAGCGATGCACGAGCCAAATCCACCGTCCGTCCCTCTCCTCTCGCGCCACCGCGCTCGACCTCCTCCAGACCGACGAGGCTTTTCTCCCGCCGAAAACGCGCCGGCATCGTTTCGGCGAGTCGCTCGAACGTCTCTGGTCATCCGACCGTCCCCGGGCGAGCTTCCCACGACCTCGCGATCTCTCTCCGCGAGGAGAACCCGTCACCGACTCCGCCATCCCCGCGCCTCCGCGTCGAGACGAGAGGCGATCGAGGATCCTGCCTACTCGCTCCTCACATCCCTCGCTTCGTACGGCGCGCTGCCAGGCTTCGAACTATCGCGACGAGGCGGACATGCCGGCCCGCCGTCCTTTTCCCGGGGAAGATGCCAACGACGACGGTAGCGCCCTTGCGAACCTTCGAGGCCCCGAAGGGACATGCGCCGCGAGGGACGATTTCGCATTGGCCGACCGCGGCGTTTGCGCGCCTCCACGAACGTATTGACTTTGCGCTCCTCTCCCTCGGCCTCCTCCTGTCCTCCGCCACTCGCCGCGCACCACCCTCCCGTGCCTGCCCTCCCGCCTCCGCGGGGACAAAGGGGCCCGCTCCCAAGTCGGCGCCACGACGCCTCGCTGCCGGGAGAGCACCCCGAGGCCCCGTCGAAAGGGCGCCAGAAGGATGGACCGGGAAAGCTCGGATCTCCCGGACGAGGGCTCCTCGAGAGGCGGACGTTTGCCGGCCGAGTTTCCAACTCTTTCGTCGCGCCACGTCCCGACGGAGGAGCGAGGGGCGGGAGAGCGAACGGCGAGGCGAGCGAGAGACGAAGGAGGTCGGGAGAGTGCCGCGATGGCGGAGCAACGGCGCTCGGAAGCTGCTCGCGCCGGAGAGTCCTCGAGCGAGGGCTCCGGCGCGCGGGATGGCGCGCTCGGAGGGCGGAAATCGAAGCGAGCGGGGAGACAAAGGAAGCCTCGGGAGCGCGTCGGGGCGGTCGAGGGCAGAGGCAGGGGCGAGGCTCGGGCCTACGCGGGCCGCCGGAGCGTCTTACGATTGATTTTCACGCCGGTTTGATTTATTCGAGCGCGCCACCGTCGCGCGTTTTTCGTGGCCGCGGGGCCAGCATGGAGGAGCCCGGCCAGCCAACCAGCCGGCCAGCCTCCACCTCCTACTCCGGCCACTCCACCTTCTCTTCCTCGCTTCTTCCTCCTCCTCCTCCTCCTCCTCCTCCTCCTCCTCCCCCTCCTCCCCCTCCTCCTCCTCCACCCGCCGACGCCGAGGCCGACTTCTGCGCTACGTTGCCCGACGATTTATGGACTCCGGGGACGATTCTTTTTAGATTCGCCCGACCGACCCTTTTTTCCATCCTCGCCACCGAGGACTCCCGACGCGAGCACCGGGGCTGCCTCGCGCTCGAGCCGCGCGACCTCCTCTCGCCGAGGGCGGAAAATTACCTCGAGCAGCCTCTCGCGATCGATCCTCGCGCGAATTCGCGCGGGGCTATCGACGTTCCTACTCGACGACGGCGAGAGCCGAGTCGGTGGTCTTTCGCTTTCGACTTTGACGCCGCGAGGAGTATCGTCGTTCCAGCGTTCGCCGCTTCGTAGGGGCCGAGGGAAGGTCGAATACCCCACCCGCCCCCCCCCCGCCCCCTGCCCCTCCGCGTTCCCCCGGGGTAGATTCGGGCGCGAAGGTCGAACGACGAGGCTCGACGGGACGAGGGATCTACCCTCGGCGGGACGGGATTGGTCCTCGATCGCGGGAAGGGTCGTTTCCCGGACTCGAGCGGGATACATCGAGATCGCGACCAATGATAGAGAGCGCAGCTGCCCCGGGGAACTCGGGGTGGACTCCTTGCCGCGGCTTCGCCCCCGGGGGAAGAGAGCCTTGCAGCGCCGATGGGGCGTTCCGTAGGGGCGCATGGGAAAGGATTAGGCCCACGCTCGATCTCGGCGCGTCTCGCCTTTGTCGGAGCGTGGACCTGGTTTTGCGAAAAATTCGACGAACCGGGCGTCGAAGGACGCGAGAAAGGGCAGGGAGCTTGGGACGGTGGCCGAGCCGAGAGGGCGGAGGCGGGACCGTCGGGTTCTTTGGAATAGCGAAGAGCGGCAGAGGGATATGCTTTGTACCGTAAACGCGGTGCTTTTTCGCCGGAGATTTCTGGAGTTAAATTATACTCCGCACGTCACCGTGATCGATCAACGTGGTAGCCGGTGATAGCGCACACCTGTGCGCGGTGCCGTGTGCGCTGACCTTAACAATGTATTTTTCCCCGGCGTCACGTTCACCGCTCCTAACTTTTCTTCCAGCAAGGACGAAGCGAGAGAATTGTTGGCGGCTTCGCCGCCGCCACCGCCGCCACCGCCGCCACCGCCGCCACCGCCGCCGCGGCGAGCCGTTCCCGCTTCGCTACGATTACGCGAGAGCGCGGAGAGCCAACGGCTCGAGAAAAGAGCGCTACCGCGCGATCCCTCGATGGGAGAGCGGCCGAAGACAGTGCCAGCGCGACGCTCTGGCCGGTGGCGAAGGCGATGTCCGCGTCGAGGGTACCACCGGCGGGGAGGGTGTATCCTCCTCGCAGGGGATCGGCATTCCAGTCCCTCCAAAGGGCTTTCGCGCGGAAGCGGATAGACGCGCGCGAGAAAAATTCCTGCTTACCTTCTCGCGCGGTTACGGCCGCGCACGTCCCGCGTGCAAGATCGTGCACCGGCTCACATGTTCCCGACTACTGTATCGCATCGGAAAGCGGCCGATGGACGCTGCATAACAATCCCCCTCGGCAACGCCGCCATTAATTCCGCGCGTACGCTTACCGACGCGCCGCGTAAATATAATTAACGAACGACATCGTCCTCCCCGCCGCCACCCTCGCCACCGCCTCCGCAGCCACCTCCACCTCCGCCCCGCCGGCCGTCGATACCGCGGACCTTAACGATGGCGTCCACTAATTATACCTCAATAACGATCCGCAGGAGTCGAGGGTCGATAGAGCCGCCATCCTCCGTTCCCTGGTGAGCTCGCGCGTAAAAACGGAGCTCTGGACGGAGCGCGAGGCGTGCGCGCCTGCCGCTCGGTAAGAAGCGGAGCGAATGCGTGGGCCCTTCCACGATCGAAATTCCGGACGATACCGGAAGAAGGAATTGCCCCGAAGAATACCGAGCCGAGTTATTCGGAGCGTTTGCGGGAGAGGTTTCCAAGGAGGAGTGCCTCGATCTCGGCGGGCCGAAGGACGGGACGCGCCGGAGCGAAGCGAGCATCCTCGCGCGGAGCGAGATCTCCCTCGAAAGCGTTTGGCAACGTCTGCGCGTATGTATATATATATATATATATATATATATATATATATACATATAATTCCCGATAGAATACGAGAGGAGGAGAGACGAGCCAATTAGATGGGCGTGCGCGGGCCAGGAGGAAATAAATTCAGGGAGAAGGCGAGAGAGGCTCGAGCGAGGCGCGAGGCGCGAGGCGCGAGAGAAGGGCACGTAACGAATCGTCGTAACCTATTAACTTGTAAATTGCTTCCGACTGTTGTGGGCGAGAGCGCCCGGCCCGGTTCTCGCATAAATTCGCCAAATAAATCCTCGCCCTTGTCGCCCGGCGAAACGAGACACCTGACAAACTTATAGGGCGCCGTTGATTGGAGCTTCGTTCCCGCGTCGTCCTTCGTTTCATCACCGGCATCGACCGTTTAACGCCGCCACTCTCGCCATCGAGCGGGAAAACTTCTATCCTCTTTCCGCCTAGGAAAGCTCCCTCGAGGATCGACATCGCTCCAAGAGTCGGACGGGGCCGGCGAATCCAAAATCTTACGCAACTTTTGGAGCGATCGGCGCTCTCGATGGCGGAAAATGGGTCGTTTGGCGGGCGCAAAGAGAGCGACGAGCGGGAGCTTGGCGCGTGCGACCTTCCGCTCGCACCCACCCGCGCCGTTGTCATTGCCGGTGAATTTCCATCGCGATGGGCGATCCCATTCGTAAATCACCTCGCCGCGCTCCTAGGAGCACTTTTTGCCCGGCGCTCTCCTACGCTCGCCGAGCGGAAAAAAGACGCGGCAATGGTGCAAAAACCGGGTGATTATCGTTCCACGGCTCGGGATTCCTGGGAGTTACTTTGTATCGTAAATATAAATTAAGGCGAATAACTCGTCTGCATTGTAAATCCGCGGTGCCGCTTGTCGCGGGATATTTATCGGCCTCGGACGAAGCGCGAGGAGACCGAGCCGATTGCGTATACGTATTTAATTATCACCGATACGATAATGCGAGCCTCCACCCCCCCCCCCACTCCTCTCCTCGATCTCTCTCACTCTCTCTCCCCCTCTCTCCCTCATCCCTCTTTCCCACCGCGAGACGCAGCGCCACGGCTACTTGAGATTCTACGTGCCGCGATTCGGGCGACCAGGTTCGACGGGCAGACAAGCCGATCGATCATCCGCCGGTGCAAAGAAACAATCGACGACTACCACGCCGCGTAATGTACCGACGCCGTCCAACCTCTCTCTACCTTTCTTTCTCCGTCCCTCGTCTCGCCCCTTTCGTGCCCCTTTTTTGCTCTCCCTCTCTTTCGGTTATTCTCTTTTGCCCCCCGACAGGAGACCGGGGCTCGACTCTTTTCCAAACGTCGTCTCGACGGATGCTAAGAGGAAACAACGTTTCTGGCCGAGGGAAAATAATAAAATAGACGGGTATCTAACTCGTTATGCAAGGCCTCCGCCACGATCCAAGTCCTTCTTCCGTTTGGTTTGAGAAAAAGAGGAGGAAAAAAGAAAAAGGAAAGTATCCCGTCCGTGCCGTTTATACGGCGAGTCTTAAACCGCGGACTCGGCCCCAAGTCCAAGGACGGAATTTTAACGACACCGGTGAATTAATTAAAACAAACAGCGAGGCACGGGGCTTGTAGAACAGGGAACTTAAATTAAATCGATCCGATAAGCGACTCCTCGACCCGGTATTAATTAAAGCTTTCTCGATGACGAACGTTGCAACCGTGAGAAGATTTCCGAATCGGCCGGGCAAGCGCGTACGCTTGAATCGAGACGGGACGAGAAAGGGTCCGTTACGCGACGTCGAATCGAGGGAGAATCGAGCCGAGCGGTTCCACCTTAAAATATCGATCGTGTCCGGAGATACGCGCCGCTCGAAACTCGAGGACTCGACGGATTCGCGGATCCGTATGCCTCGAGAGATACGAGCTTCCTTGTCCAACTTGTCCGTGTAAAAACGATAATTCCACACCGATGATTTCTCTCTCGAGGCGCTGCTACCGAGACCGATCGAGATTCGCTCGTCGGCCGATTCTGGAAGCGAGCGTCTCGTGCATCGATGCCAAAGGAAAAGGGCCACGGGGGCAAGGGAGTAGGGCGTGCAACGAGAGAGAGAGAGAGAGAGGCGATCCCGTCGCATTCAAAGTGTGAACGGATGCAAATCCCGCATCTCATGAGCGGAATTTTCAAGGAAGCTGAAAGATGGATGGAGCACGCCTGCCGGCGCTGGACAATACGCCGAGTATTTGCATGCGGTACATAATTCAGTCGCCGTCCCTGCCTCCGACCACCTTACGAGTGCCGCTCATAAACCACCGTTCCGATCTCACCGAAATCCTACTTTTTTTTTATCCTTCGCTAGGCTAACGAGCCACGCTCTTGCACCTCTCGCCAATTTATTCCGCCGAATTCTGGGGGCCGTCCTTGTTTTCATTCTCCTCCTCTTTCCGATTTACGCGGCCTTTGAACGCGAGCAACGGTCCTGCCGCGGCGATCAGAGAATTCCAGGCCGGTTTTTCGATATTTCGCAACCCTGCATACGCGCTGCGTTCTCCTTTCCGTACTCGCCGCAATTGTCATCGCGAGAACGGTGCCGCGCGATAAATCCTCGTGAAAGAGGCGCGAGAAACAACGCTGACGAAGACCGGTCTCGAATTCCTTCTCTCGCTCCGAATTTGGCCCGCCCGAAGAGCTTCGCGGCAAAGCGGCCTCCGCGGGGATCGAACGTTGCCTGGCTCGCGACTCGCCGGAGCAGGAAATATTCATATTTAGTAGGAATTTCCGCGTATCCACGCTTAGATACGGTAAGTACCGGGAATGATTGTTTGGCGGAAAATTCGATCGCTTTCCGCCTTGGCAACGCACCGATGCGCCCAACGAACAATTCTACGTAAACGTACGCGAGACGAACCGAATCGAACCGAGCTTTCACGGCCGAGAAAACGATCTCAAAGTCGTCGTCCGAGGGCGGCCACGTGGCAAGGATCGCGGCTGCGCGGACTCCCGCTCGCTCGAGTTTTATCCGCCCGATTCTAGGGGGAACGCCTCGAGTCAGAGCTGATCGTCGGTATGGAGGTACGCGCGAAGAAATACCGAAAGTCGACTCGGTGGTGGATCAAAAAGCAGACTATCCGGGGTGGAACCTCAATCCGGACGCGCGGTATTCCACGTTTCTACTCTCCGTGCCGTGAAGAATCGTTGAGAAGCCGCCGAGAACGCTCCACCGAACGTCCAAAGGCTGCCTCTGGCGAACCAGAAAGGAGTCTGTGGGAAACGAATTCGGTGTCGTTGGCCGCCGGCGAGAAACCGAGAGGCGCTCCCGGGTATGAAGCCTTTAACGCCTCGGATACAATGCGAAACAATGCCGGACAATGCTTTCCAGGCCGAGTATAGACCGACTATTCATTTTCCACGCTGAGATGGCGCGGGATAACCCCGGAAGACCCCCGACCGTCTTCCCGCTCGCGTCTTTTTCATACCTTTCTCTGGCTCCCCGCCCCCGCGAGATAGCATCGTGTCGCGAACTTTGGTCATCCGCGACGACTCGACCCCCTTCGGGGAGGATCCTGCGCGCTCCGATCTCCGCCGAATTCCGCCATCCGGGATCCCCGCTCTCCTCCATCTCCGCCTCGCTTCCTCCTCTCGATGCCCCCTTGCCTCGAGCCGAGCTCCTTCCCCACCCCCCGCGCCTCCCCCCGCGCGTCCACGTGGACGGCAAAGGGCCGCGTTATTATTGCCACCATCGCTCCTGCCGGGAGCGAGGGTAGTCGCTTCCGAGGACGTAGGCGTGCGAGGATCGTCGAGCATTTTTCACGGCGGGAAATGCGCTCGATTTGCGCCGCGTGTAAATTTATGCGATCGCGGCTAAATCGGCCGTTGGGCGATGCGTTACGCGAGCCTTCTCGATTCGACGAGCCGAACCGTGGCCGCGCTCTGCCTCGGAACACGAGTTTCCATCCTTCCTCCTCGGCGTCGATTATCGCGGAAAACTGGTGGCGCACTGCGCGGGGATCTGTCCGAATCGATCCTCGGCCTTCGGCGCTGCCAGCTTCGACGCTTCTTCCATTTCGAGCCTCGAAACCTTCCAAACGCTTTGGATCATATTTTGCGTGGAAGGCGTGGAAATAGAAACGACGTACGACCACCGATGTGGATGTATCGGAGGCGAGAAAGAGCGTCGAGGAAAATATCGTGGGTCGAATAACGCGGAGGATTTTGGGACGAGCGGGGAATAAATCGGGCGTCGTAAATTCGGCGCGGCGCGTAACGCCGTGTTTATCGTGGCGAGAGGACGCTCCTAGGCGTGCTCGAGGGGGCCCGTAAGGGGCCCACGAGTAGGCAAGAGGGCCTCGTAAAGAAGCCGAGGGGCGGGAGGTTCCAGCCGGAATTATACCGAGCTCCGTCCGCGGATTTTTCTCCTGGCCCTTTTTTATCCACCGCGCTCCGTGCGTGGACACGCTGAATATTTCGGAACACGTTTCTGGTGAACGCCGGTTATAAATTTCGGGGCTGCTCTCCAAATACGCGGCCCACCGGCTTCGAGCCTCGAGCACGCCCGAATTTTCGAGCCGCGTCGCCTATTCGCGCTAAATTCGATCGTCGTGGGAACCGCCGTGGACGAAGAGGATCGTTTTCTTTTCGGTGCTCGAGAGCGTTCGGTGTTCGTCCGCGGATACGAGCGCGGGGCACGTTTGGCGAGTGTTCGGAAAGCGACGTCGGGTCCGAGCGGGCAAAGGTGCTCGAGTAGGAACCGCCGACTGGGCGACTTCCGCTGGAATCTCCGGGAACGCCTGGAGGAGCGTAACTCGGCGAGGCGGGGCGCGCCGATAAGGATCGGTAGGAGGCAGGGGGCGGGAGGGAGGGGAGGGGAGCGCGTGGACAGCCGTTAACGAGCGACTCCGCGCGGAAGGTCGCTCCTCTCCTCCTTCCTCCCATTCCACGCTCGGCGGACTTTGGTCCAAAGTTCCCGCGAACGCGACGTCCTCGGCGTCGGCTTTCGAGCGCCGCGGATTATAAGCGCGAGGAGCGGAGCGCGGTTCCCAGTGCGAGCGGCGGCGGCGGCGGCGGCGGCGGACGGGCGCCATTTGGAGCGCGATCGGGCCGCCACGGGCCGGGTACCGGCCGTGCACGCTGCAAAGGCGTGCGCCAACCCCCGTCGCGGCGGAGAGGAGAAAAAAACGTAAAATTTCCCAGCTGTTCGGGGCGGCCGCCTATCTGCCCGGAGGATCAAAGATGGCAGCCGCGGGGAGGGCGGCGAGAGGAGGGTAGGGGAGGGTAGAGGCGGGTAGGGGAGGTTTCAACCCTTGCTATCCGGCGCGTATCGGGGCTCACCTTCGTGGAAAATTCGGCTGTGCGTGTCGCGCGCGAGGAGGAGAGGCGCTTCGGTACAATGCGCCTTGCGCGGCCAACGTGCCCCCACGACTTTATTATACGCGCATACCTGGTGGCCGCCCTTTGTTTCCCAGATCGTATCGCCTGTCCGCGGCGGCACATCTGCGACCGGATTCGTGCCCCATGCCGAACCAAAAATGCGACATATTGCGCCGAAGGCGCGCGATCCCCCCGGCCCTCTCTTCTCTTTCCATCGGGGCCCCGTTCCATCTTTCCCTTCCCTTCCCACCGCCCGGAGTCGCGAGGCGGAAGCCCCGGCGCCTCCCCTCGGCGATCCTCCGGAAGAATCTCGGCGCGGCCGATTATCGCCGATCGTTGCTCGAGCTCGAATCGCTCTCGCCCAAAATCGCCGCCGCCCTCGAGATTCTTCGCCGATCATTTTTTCCCGGGCGAGAGCGCCGCTCCGTCGATATCGCGGTGCCCCGAGGGCCGAGCGAATACAACGGACCGAATCGTGGAAAGACGATTTGGCCCCGTGGTTTACGAGGCCGAAAGGAAGGCAAATATTATTCCGCCGAGGAGGAATCGTCCCGCCCACCCATCGTAATGGGCCGAGGAGAGCGGACATGCGTGTTGCGCGGAGGGTTCGCGTGCGGCGCGAGGCGCCCAATGAAATATGTATCGATTTAAAGCGGTAGGCGTCGCTCCCCGCACGCACGTGTGCGACACTCGGCGGCCTTGTCATTTTCTTCCCGTCGGCCGGACAATCGGGCCGAGCCGCTCCGTTTCGGCGGCCCACGAGAATGCTCGAGCTTCGAGTGGTAAACGTGGAAACGGCCGAAACGATCGGAACGATCCACCCCGAGTCGATGACGGTGCACCTTCGGCGACGCGTACTTTGCGTTCCGCGCTGCCGCGGCTCGTCTCGGGGCGAGCGAGTGCGCCCTGGCAACTCCGAGTTCGCCTTCGCCACGATCGTAACGATGCTGCCGCGCGATCGTTCCGTCGGAGAGCGACTCGCATAGATTTTCGGCGGCGGTGCTCCCGCGCGTGCCAAGACCAGAGCGCGCCGTCGTTTACCACGTTTAACGACCGCTCCGCGAGAAGCTCGAATTAATCGGTCTCGCTCTATCGCGCCCGGGAGAGAAAGCGCGCGAGAGGGATAGCGAAACGTCGATGGGAGGAGTCCAGCTTCCCCCCGACGAAGAATCCACCTCCGAGGCGATGCGCGACTTTCGCCGAACGATCCTTCTCGCCCTCGAGGCCAGGAGATTCCGCAAATCGAGGGTGGCGGAGGGAGGAAATCGGAGAGTGGGTCGACGTTGGAGTCGGAGCGAGGCACGAGCCGCGCGGATATTCCGCGGGTGCGAGCGGTGGCCCGGCATTATTATTCGAGAGCGGTAAAAATCGAGCGGGCCGGATAAGAGGGAAAAGACGCAAAGGTGGATATTATGCCGCGCGTCCCGATCGATTTCTCCGACGTTCCCGGAGTGTTTCGTCGGATTGAATCGACGGTTAGTATGAAAGGAGAGGGCGAGGCGGCGGAGGAGCGCGGTATCGGGTTTCCGCATCGGTACATCGAACGAAACTATTCCGTCTGGTGGGTGCCAGCCGAGTCGCCAAAAATAGATCGGATTCACGCGAATTCTAAGAGCCGATCGCACGAAAGCATCCTGGCCGACTTGCCCGATATCGATCCGGCAATGCCGACGCCTCTCATCCTCGCCCCCACCCTCCGCGGCGAAGACCAAGACGAAGAGGAGAAGGCGAACCACCCCTTGACCGATCGACCCTTCCAACCAATATTCTGCTCCGCTTATCGTGGCCCTTCGAGGGAATATTCCATTCTCGCTCCTTTCGAGCGCCTCGAGCTTTTCGCGCCGTGCACGATGCGCCTTTGCGAGACGCTCCACTTCGAAGGGCGTAATTCCACTCGGACACTCGGCCCGGACGAAGATCGTTTCGCGACGTGCGTTCGGAGAAGTGCGGCGCGAGTCTCGCGATGATAATCGCGGCGGAAAGCCGCGTATTGGTCCGCGCGTACAGGAAATCGGCTTGGCCTTGCTTTATCTCGCATTCCGATGGCCACATCTGCATATCGCGAGAAACAAACCGCCGCGCCGGTTGCGCCGGTGTTCGATCGAATACGCGCGCGACTCGCCGGCGCGAAGGAAACGATCAAGGACGTACTTTTACGAATGTGCCGAGCGAGTTGGGCAGGTGGACGAGTTTTCCCCGCTGGATATCGATTTTCCCCGCCCCGGCCCGGGGGGGGGGGGGGGGGGGGGGGGGGGGGGGGGGGGGGGGGGGGGGGGGGGGGTTTTGGGGGGGGGGGGGGGGGGGGGGGGGGGGGGGGGGGCCGGGGGGAGCGCGTGGACAGCCGTTAACGAGCGACTCCGCGCGGAAGGTCGCTCCTCTCCTCCTTCCTCCCATTCCACGCTCGGCGGACTTTGGTCCAAAGTTCCCGCGAACGCGAC